>RBNI01003805.1:0-15168 GCA_003990745.1 Jimgerdemannia flammicorona
CCCTAGGGGGCCCCCCCCCCTCTACCCCTTCCCGATGAAATTCCACTCTGTCCAATACAATCCTCACTCTCCTGCCACTCTGTTCACATATCCTAGTTACCAAACCACGCCACCTCCCTCCCAGAGAGCTCCAACCAACCCACCATCTAGTCAACAGATCCCCCAACAGCTCCTCCCACTATACCACCTTCTCCTACAGTCCCATCTGCCTCCCCTCCTCAAATACAAAGAGCCAATGACCTGCCAGTTCTACCCATACTGCTAACACCCAACCCACAGTGAGCCAACTATCACTCACCCCCCACCAGCCGAGATCTCAAATCATCCCAGCGGCCCCCCACCCCAACCAACCTCTGCCCCACACCCAGTCTATCCCTGATTACTACCCAAAAGTCCCCCAATACCTCACACTCTCCAAGCCAATGTTCTGGCATCTGTACCAGACCCCCAGCCTGCCCCACATTGAAACACTCCTCACACTCAAAGCGTCCACCATCCACCAGATGGCCAGTGTGGAAATTCAACATGACATTCCTCCATAGCAACCGCCACCCAGACCCGCTGCACTCGGTCATAAGCCTTCTCCTGGTCTAGATAGACCAGATGCCCATCCAGTCCACTGGCTCACACCCCTTCAATAACTCTATGAACCTATGCTGTACCATCCCTGATGAGCTGGCCTCTCACAAAGCCCCTCTGCTCCTCACCCAGGACTTGCTGGGCCATCTTTTGCAACCTCATGACCATCACCTTGGTAATAAACTTTCTGTCCATATCTAGTAGCATAATTGGCCTCCAGTTCTTCTAGTCCTCTTGCCTTCCTTTGTTCTTATAAAGCAATATCACCAGCCCCAGATCCTGGTCTCCCACCCATCTCCCCATCTGTAGAATCCAATCACACAATACCGCCATCTCTCCCAGTACTCCTGGGACTCCCACCATCTTTTTCCAGAAATTCCAGGGCAGACCATCCTCTCCAGATGCCATACCCAAAGTTGTCACAGCAAGATCTCCTCCTCTTATACTGGCAGTACTAAGTCACTCAGCCCATCAGCTTGTATAGGGTACCAATCCTCCAATACTTGGTCAATATCCTCAGTATCTGCCCCACCCTCCTCCTCACTCCACAATTCACTCCAATGCTCCTTTAATGATCCAAGAATGTCTTGTACACCATGCACCAGTATACCATCAGCATTAAGCACTCCCTCCCATCTTTGTTGCACCCTTCTTATCTGAAGAGCTCTTGTGAGAAACTTTGAGGGCTGCTCCCCTTCCTCCAACCCCTGCCAATGAAGCTGTGCTGCCAGACCCTGGACCCTTGCCTCTTTCTCATTCTGCAGTACCTGTTGTAGTTCAACCACCTCCATTCTTACCCTTACCAATCTCCAATCCTCCTCCCCCTCCATTGTCACCAATCTTGCCCAGTCCTCCAAGAGTCTAGATAGTTTACTAGAAGCCCACTGCATCTGCTGCCTCCTCTGTTTCCCAGCCTCCTTACCAGCCTCACTCCAGAAGGTCCTGGCCATCTCCTTCATCCTCATCTACCAAATACCAACTGGGGCACCTTCCTGCCTCCAGCACTCCACTCGCAGTTGAATGTCTTCAGCCCACTCATCCCACTGGATCCTATCATCTAGTAAGGAGGAATTGAGATGCCAATGTCCAGGCCCATCCCCACTCCTCCCAAAATGCCCCTGCCCTAAAAGCCCCCAATGATCTGACCAAGGATACCATTCCACCTCTAGCAACTTCCAAACATCCAAGCCCCAGCAGCTGGCTATCAGAATCCAATCAATCCTCATCCCCAGGCCTCCAGTCCAATACATGTACACCCTCCTATCCCCCCAATATTCTCTATCTGTATCCACCAGAGCACTCAGTCTTTCCACTTCCTCCCATGCTGCCAGTCCTCCACTCTGACTCTTAACTCCTCATCCTCCATCAGTTCTATCCCTCAATACATCTTGGACCATATTGAAGTCTCCACTGAGCATATCCACTCCAACCTCCACAAGAATTCCACTCTTCTGTAGGCCCTTCACCCAATTCACATGCTCACCCTGTACCACAGAGCAGTAACAGGAGCCCACCATGACTGGCTCCCAACCTGTACATATCCACTCTCCCCAGACCAATCTATCCCCCCAGCTCCGCATATCTCTTATCTCCCCTCTGCCTTTCTACACCAGAATCCCAACCTTGCCCTTCCAGACTACCTCACCTCCCTACTCCTTCATCTATTCCAGTCTATCCAAGTCATCCTCATACCTGATATCCTGCAAGAGGAAGAGATTGGCCTCCAATCCCTTCAGCCAAGTAAAAATGTTCTTACATCGATAAGTGCCCCATAACCCATTCATGTTCAAAGAAAAAAATGTTGGTTGTACTATTCATAGTGAAAAATAGTATATTATCAAGCTCTCTCCACTGCTCCATGTTCATCTCCTCCTGCACCAGGTCCAGATTGTATTCCATGATCACTGCCTCCTCTTCAGCCCTCTGAGCCTCTAGTCCAGCCAACAGCTCATTCATCTCTCCATCTGCCTTCTCCTCAAATTCCTCATGATACTCCAAGTAGGCTTTCTGCCAGAGCTGCAGTCTATGATGCTTGGTCCAGCAGTATTCAGCCCTCTCTCCTGTGACTCCCACCATCTCTACCTCCTACTCCTTATCTACCTCATAGCCCTTCTCCTCCAGATATACTGTAAGAATTTCTGTCTTCAATACCATCACCACCCTCTCCCCCTGCAGGATCCTTGCCCAATACTTGTCACTCATAACCCTCAAATCTACCTCTCCCAGCTCCTCAGCCATCAGGTTATTCATCATCCTGCACATCTAAAGTAGGTTTCCCACCTCCTTTCCTCTAGAGGTCGCTGGCCTCCCACCATCCAGCATCATGGTGTCAGCCCCAGTACTTGCAGCCTTGTCTCACTCCTCTGGGACGTCCACCAGTTCCTCCTCACTGACTGCCACCACTTGTCCCCCTTTCGCTACCTCTGGGACTCCAAATTGCACTCACTGGGCCCCCCGCATCGGCACATCCTCCACCACCCTACTTCGGGAAGCTGGGCCCCACCTAATAAGGAGAGTAGAGATAGGGGAGTCCTCCCATGTCTCATCCCAAACCTCCAGCATACCATCTGCATACAGGTCCTTGCCAGTTGCCTCTCTGTTCTCACCAGTCCCCTTCCCAGCACTCCCACTTTCCTCGCCTACCCAGACACTCACTTTGGCCCCCCCCATGTTCACTATCCTGTTTATATCCTTCTGAGGCCCACTCTTTATCTTTGCCAGCAGTTCCCTCTATCTCTTACATCTCTGATCTCATTCCCACTGCTTCTTGCTCACTCAAATCCACTTCCCATCTACCACCTCCAAGTATATCGCCTCCTCAAAGGCCCTCCAAGCCTTTGCCTGCCATTCCACTGCACCACTCAACTCTTCCAGCACCTCCAATAGGTCCTCTTCCTCCTCCTCATTTCCCTTCACCCTCATCATCTTGTACATGATTGCCCTCCAGATCATACTGAAAGGCCAGTCCCTTGCCTTCCCAGTGGCCTCCTTCTCTGCCAGCCAGATCCTCATGTCTACATCTCCAGTCCTGAGCAAGGTTCCCTCCCAGACCCTGAATTCAATATCTACCACCTCTCCATACTCCACCATAACCTCCTCAACTCTCTTTCTTGTCTTTATTGCTGTCACTGTGGGCACCCCTTTCACCAGCAGTTGGACCACTCTGGGATCTCATTTCAGGCATTATGCTATCAGAATACACACCTCTCCAACTATCAAACCAACCTTCAACACTTCCTCCAAAGGCTCTGCCTCCTCAAAGCCCACCTCCACTCCCTCCAGTCCCTTCAAAAACTTTATAGATGCCGCTCCAGCCACCTGCTTAGCAATCAGCCCCAGTACCATTTTCACCATCACTGCTAGGCCCCAGAAACACAGTGTCACCATGAACGCCAAGATCGATTTCTTGAGTAACAGTGCTACCACTAGGCCCATCACACCATCTGCCAAATCTCCTTGTCTCCCAAGCCTCAGTTGCTCAGCTGCACCATCCATAGTCACATCTGGATTTTTTTCTTGATTAGTAGTCCCACCTCCATCAGCTGTCACACTCCCCCCAGCCACTACACCTCCAGCCCCACTGCCCCCTCTGCTAAGGGCTACTCCCCCATGTACTGTCACCTTCTCTATTTCCTTACCTTTTTTCAACCAACCCTCCAACTCCAACGTCTGCCTTCTTCCCTTCACCGTCTCAGCAAAGCTTGCCCTCCCAGATCTCTGTCCTTCACCACTGCCTCCTTCCCTTCCACATCCACCTGCCAGCAGCCCCCTCATATCTCCCCCCAGGCCAGGGCCTCTCCCCATGTGCTGCCAGTCGAATGTGCTTGGGCTGCCCTGCCCAGTATGCACCTCAGATTGCCTGTCGGTCGCCATGTTGCTAGTCTCTTTTCTCCAAAAACGATATTGTAGTTGCTTTCCAAAAGTTGTATAACCCGAGAGGTACTGGAGAGAGAGTGCTGACCATGATTGGCTTGATAAGTATCAGTCTTTAGCTGAATTCCTGGTTCATAAGAAAGGATACTCTGTTGATGTTGTGACTTTTCAATTGAGTTTGGTCGATTGGCTTGAGGTTCAAACTTCACTTTTAACCTCTCTTCTTGTTTCCCACCCCCACATCCCCCACTCTGCTTTTCCTCACCCATTGCTTATCATCTAATACAATATGGCCTAATGGCTACATCAACATTCCAATAAGACTCTATATACTGCTTTGCTTTATTTTGGTTTCTCTGTGACTGCCCAATGACCAATCATTATCTGGAAGAATGGTTTTATCATTCTTAATACTGTCTCAAATACTAGTTTTGCTCTAAGTCCTCCTTGAAGACTATACTGCTTATATGTGCCATGTGATGTTTAAAAACATAAAAAATCACCAGATAATCTCCAGCACAAGGCTCTAGATCTGAGACCTATATATCTATACTCTGTGATGCCTGTCTACCTCTGCTTACTTTGCTTGCTCTAGTGCCAAGGCTCTACTCCACTCTGATCACAAAACTCTAGATCTGATATCTACATCTTCAGGTGTAATGATTTTTAGGGTTTAAACCTATAAGTGACAATTATATGATGATATATGAGTCATTGGTCTAGTTCTATTTTTGGCATTGTTTATGTTTGTGTAACATTAAATCATATGACTAGTATCTTTTTCTAATTGTTTCTATATTGGGTTTTTAATAGTCTGTCATATATATAGATCAATAAAGCCTGATTCAGACATTTGTTTGGATCAGAGTAAGGTCTGAATACTTATACACTATTCCGATTCTGGAATTCTAGAGTTAGATCTGTGTATTGTATACTTGAACTATATTTTCAATTTTGAATAAAGACCATCATATATTGTGATACCATAGGCAGGTTGCAGATCTATTATACCTTGCTTCGGAAAATACTTTATTCCACTTTCTTATTCTATTGTAAAAATTCACATATGTAAGCTTATTGTTTTCTACTACTTGACCTCTTACTACTGACCTTCATATCTGCCATAATAGTATCATATCTTACTCTAAACTCTTTCTCTATTGTCTACTTGTTTAATAATAAAAAAAAAAAAAAAAAAAAAAAAAAAAAAAAAAAATACAGAGATCTTGGAGATATTATTTGAATATTTCAGAGTAGATAATTATATCATCTATATATACTAATACATTTCTTCCGATGAGGTCTCAGTAGATATAGTTCATTATTCATTGGAATGAGGCTGATACATTGTAAAGTCCAAATAGCATACAAAGGTATTTATACTGTCCTTATCTGGTAATAAAAGCTGTCTTGCAGATATCATTCTTGATAATAGATATTACTTGGAATCCTTGAAATTAATCTATGGTAGTCATGTACTTAGCTTTTTCAAGAGTATTGAGGAGATCATCAATTCTTAGTAGTGGGTAGAGATTCTCTGTAGTGACTTTATTGAGTTTCTTGAAGTCTATAACTAGTCTCCATTCTTCTTTCTTTAATATTATATATAATTGCTGGTGAAGCCCAAGGGCTTGATGAGGGTCTGATAACTCTATTTTATAATATTTCTTCTATGTGTTATTGTTCAAACTCAATCAGATAGTATGGTATTCAGTATGAGTACTGTTAGATTGGTTTTGCATCTCCTGTATATATAGTATGCTCTCTATATTAATATGGTGGGAAGTTATTATATGTTGTGGTAAATATATCTTTATATTCTTCTATCAACTTTTATATCTATTATTGCTGATCCTTTATTAGAGTTGTCTCAATATTGATGGCTTTAATTGCTGATTTTTCCTCTTTAGTACTGTCAGTCTCACCAGAGAGGACTTGTTATTTCCCAAGAATTTGAAGACTTCTTCCTTATAAGTATCTATCAGTGGTTCAAAGTACCCCAGTGTCATTTTTTTGGGAATTATTACTACTTCAAAGCCCAAATTTCTAATAAAGATGTGAATTGGTGATATCTTATTATGAATTTATTCTTTGGCTAGGAGGAGGTGATATTTTTCTTAAAGTTCAATTGAAGGCTCAAATATCAGATTGTCAGCATCTTCTGATAGATATATATCTAGGCTTCTTTGTTGATAAGACTAGAGGATAACATCTTCTCTTGCTTAAATGAGATTGCAGAAGTATGGTTTCATTTGACAGAACTGAGCTACTATTGCTAAATAAACTTCAATAGGTGATTGGATTCTATTAGTACTTCCAAAGTATCTTTATTCTCTCTTAGTGCTACTGAGTTGATCTACTTCTTAGATAGTTAGTTGTGATGTCTTTATGAATAATATCTAATAGATAACTTCCAAGAGATTAAAGACTTGGTAATTTCTGCTACTATTGTGAATGATAACCTTTAGTGGGCCTCAATAATCTTGGTCAATAACTCCTCCTTCTACTGTAATTTCTTTGGCTACCAGAGATGATCTTGATACTAGTTAACTATAGTGTCTAGGTGGTATAGCAAGTGCAATTTGAAGATCAAAGGTCCTTATAGTTCTGAGATATAGTATTATCTAGTAGAGAAGATAGAAATTATATCTGACTGATCTTTCTATTTATATAAGAGGAGGTTGTGCCCAAGGTGATAGTAACTTAACTTGAACAACTGGCTGAGTTTTGAAGAATAGTACCCCTGTGGTTGTTATTATAAATGAGAGTGCTATATATTCTGACTTGAAAAATAGCTAATATACTTTAATCTTTGGGTTTCTTATTAATTGAATCCTATTCTTCCAAGTAGATCCAGGACTTCCATGAAGGCAAAGGTAAGATTGACTCTTTGGTTGTCTTGATAAGAGCAGTAATGCTAGCAAATAATTGCAAGTAATTCTAATAGTAGATCCCAAATAGAGATCTTGCTCTTGACTTTATAGTCTCCTTTATGGTTGATCTGTTTATATTTTCAACAGACCCAGCAAATTTGGGGTTTTTGTAAGATAGGATCCTTTCTCTTAACTTAGCTCTTATAGACATCATCACTGAGGTAAATATATACTTCAATACTTGTATCAATAATAGGTAAAGGTCTTTCCACAATAACAGTATCTTTGCTTGACAAACTTCTCATTCTGCTGCTTGACTTTTTTGCTTATAGAGTATCTCTTTCAATATTTATCATAAGTAGATAGAGTAATCTGAAAAGCTTAAGTGATGGTGTAGATATTGTTGTTATCTCCTTCAATTGTGAGAGTTTCCAGAGATTAGTGAGAGAGGATCTTCTATTCTTCCTTATAGGTTTTCTTAAATATCTTTAGAGTTAGTAGTTGTATTTATCTGAGTACTGGGGCTTATTTCAACTTATATTTGTCTTCTATTAGTGGTATTGGAATCTTCTTAAGATCAAGGATTCAATAGTTATGGTAATCAACTTTTGGTAAATAGAAACAGTTGTAGTATTTACACATATCTAAGCAGAAGACTTGTATGATTCTATTTTCCTTCAGAGGTAGTTGTATAGATGGTCCTATGAACTCAAGTGTTGCTTGTTCACTGATAGCCTATTTAATACTTTCTTCCAGGTTCTCAGTGTCAATAACTCTAACAAAAGAATCTTCTTGACAACTTTCAGAGTCTTGAAGGGTATCAAAATTACTTCTTAGTTCTTGTAAGAAATTAGCTTCACTTTTATCTTCTGTAGAGGTAGATATATCTCTATATTCTTGCCATTCTGTTTCAGAGGTCTGACTTGCTTTTCTTGAGGATTCTCTTGATTCAATTAGTACATTTTTTTTTTTTTTTTTTTTTTTTTTTAATTCAATTAGTATCTTGTGCTTCTGTCTATAGAAGGTAAAGACTAGGAGCTATTTCTTGATGTCTATATTGGCTCCAACTCAGTATAATCAATCAGTTTCTAAGATCAAATTATAAGAGATTACTGGGGTTACCATAGCTTGTAGTATATTGAGGCAGACTTTTCCAACTTGAATAGATATATCTCTGACTAGTCCAATGAGTGTAGATGCTGATCCATCTGCCATGATAACTTTTGCTTTAGTTTCTTTATCAATTTTCTATCTAATTCTCTCTAGTATTTACTAGGTAATGATACAAACTACTGCTCTGGTATCAATAAGAATTCTGATATTTTCACTATGTACTTTTTTCATTGATAAGTCTTATAGATTGATGTTCTTGATACTAGTTTTCATAAAATACATGGATAGTGCTAGGCTCTAGTATATGGAGTCCTTAAACAGGAATTCTCTTAGTATCTTCTTTGGCTTCTTTTAGGAATTTTTGTCTAACTTCTGGTATATTCTTGAAGACTTATTCAAATATAAGGCCTACATTCTATATATAGATATATTCTTAAAGAGATACTGCTTTATAGAGTCTACTATTTCTTTGATGTCTGAGTCTCTTATAATGAGTTCTCTTATTTCCATTAGGCATTTCATCAGCTAAAGATTCTATGCTCATATATTCATCTTCTTCAAGGTTACTTCTTGATATCCTTGAAGTCCTAGCCTTCAGTTCAGGGGTGTCTCTTCTGACTTATTGTTATTTTTTTGAGAAGTATCTGAGGAGAAGTTACTATATCTTGGGTGTTTGTCTGTAGATACTATTACTAGTAGTGGTAGTGGAAGAGGAATCCTAGGAGGTCTTCCCCATCCTCTGATCTGTATGGAGGCAGTATTCTAAGTTACCTTAGAAAGAAAGGCTTTATAATAAGTATCCTCTTGACTATAAAGTCAGACTGCTTTCTCTTCTATTTCTTGAGTCTCTTCATTTATTTGAATAAGGTTGATATTTCTATCATTTGGTGGGGATTATTTCTTTAGACAGAACCTCTAAATATGGTCTTAGTTTCTATAGTTGAAACATATTAGAGTATAAGTACTTGTTATTAATGGGCCTATAGTTATAGCTAGTGAGGCCTGAGTGGAACTTTTATTGTCTTGCTGTCAGTAGTCTGGTCTATATTATGGTAATAATATTACTGTCTTTCTTCTTAGTTCTTTAGCTGAGCAACTACAATAGCCAAATCCTTCATTTGCTTAATAAGCATTATCATAGAGTCTTCTTAGACTCTTAGTGAGGGCTGCTGCTATTGCTGTCTGTACTGAGTTAGAATTGAGGGTGGGGGTCTGGTCTCATAGTTGGCCAACTGTACTCTTAGATAGGCATTCTCTTATTCTGTGGTCATTCTATGAATTCTTGAAATTTTAGCTTGAGTAGAGTTTTGATGTTCTTGAATCTACTAAGGTGATCTATAGTTTACTTCTCAGCATTCTTGTGCTCTAACAACTTACTACTCAATGCTTCAGTAACCCATTCTGATAACTTGTCTCTGAAGCTCTGGAAATATTCCATTGAGGAAGGTGGTTGAGGCCAGAGCCAGTTAGACTATAGGTTGCAAGTTTGTCTTAATTATCTGGGCTTGAATCTGATGGTAGAAAGCCTTAGAGATCTCAGTGGCAGCTTGGCTCATATAGGTCAAGGCTTCTTATGCTTCTTGTTGATGCTCAAGACCATTGAACTGAGTGTGGAACTAGATCTTATAGATATTATATCTATCTATATGATCTTCATTTGTTTAAAGATTGTTGACTTGTTCTGTTATATAGATTTCTCTTCCAATTTGCCTTACTTAGTTATACTTCTATAGGGCAGGATCTCTTAGGAGTGATTCTACAATTCTGAACTTTTTCTGGACATCTTATTGTTGGGCAGCTGCTTGCACTTCAATTTCTCTAAGGAATTCCTCAATATCTTCACTATCTGTACTATGGAATTTCTAAAGATAGCTCATCTCTGATTCATTTTTACTGTCTGAGTCTAGTTCTGGAGTAGAGTTTCTTGATGATGCTTGAGATGAAGATGGTAGAGGTGCTTGATGAACTGGTTATACTGGCAGAAGATGGTGTCTTGGTGAATATGTAGAGAGTCTGGCCCTTCTAATTAAAGCTAATATAGAGGTTCTTGATAGTGGTGGTCCTCTAATTGAGTAATAATGATCACTGAATACTAAGGTTCTGAGAGGGCTTAAGCTTCTTATTTCTTATAGATAGTAATGAAGTATGAAAGACCAAAAGACTGAGGTTCTGGCAACTGAGATAGAACCGATGTAGCTGATGTTCAATTCATCTGTCTCTTGCTGTTGTGAAGCAGTAGAGTTCTGTTCATCTTGCCAAGGGTCTGTATTATTATCTAAGTAATAGTAAAGATTGAATTTATCTCTTAGTTGGTCTGGTTGGCTTCTCTAATCTTTATCTTCCTCTGATTCTGGAAGGTAGAGATGGTAGTCTTCTTCTCCTTTGGATATTTCAAAGTATACTTAATCTAATGGAGTTACTTGGGTGATAATAGTAGTAATATAATTACTTCTGCCTGAATTTCCCCTGCAGATTAGGGTCTGGTATTCTTCAGAGAAGTCTTCTACTAGTTCTGAACTTTGGATGAGAATGGACTCAGGTTGTCCTTTAAGTTTTCTTCTTTCTCTTGAGGTTAAACTATAGTCTGAGTCACTTCTTTCTTCTGATTTAGTTGTCTGGTTACTGGTTCTGAACAGAGTGAGGGCTGTCCTGACAATGGTGTGAGCTTCTCTTTTTAAGGAGGACAGTTATTGGCCCTGGTCTTATTGCTGGCTAGTTTCTCCTGAATTCTCCACTATAGATAGCTGCTGGGTTCTTGAGCTAAATGGTCAAGTTTTTAGAAAACTTCCCCAGTTGAGTCTCCAAAATGTAGTATGTGATATATATGTCTTACTTATAGAATACAATACTTAATATACTACTTGGTTATTTTATATACTATTTATCTTTTTATCTGATAATGTTCTGGCTCAATGTTCAGTTCAACTGCTGTTTGATTTGTTTATATTCCTCATTTATGTCAAGTTGAAGTTTATATATTGTAAGTCATTGATTATATAACTAGATATTCAGAATAGTGGAAGGTGAAAGTATATATGTTACAGATTCTGGTATACTGATAGTTATCCTAGTATTCTTGATGAAGTTTCCTAGCAAGTTGGTGATTTTATATCTTGAATTTCATGTGATCTAAGGTCTTATATCTGATTTCCATAGTAGGGATTCTTAACTGATTAACTTGTATCTTTTGTGATGATTTTCATAGATAGCAGTTTATATCTTAAGTTTTGTAATGATTTTCATATCAATTTCTGAGGTAATAAGAGTAATCTCTTAACTCTTGAAGACAGTATGTTTCTCTATAAATCCTTTTTACTTCAAACTATCTAACTGAGGTTTATTCACTCTTATTTTTTTTTTTTTTTTTTTTTTTTTTTTTTTTTTTTTTTTTTAAATTTTTTTTTATAGTCACTTGGACTACTTTATTATTATAACCAATCTATAAGAATATTAAATAATGTACAGATCCCATTGACTATCTACAACTATATCTAATACTCTGAATGAGTTGATTTGAATCAAATTAGAATTCAATTTGTTATATAACAGTTTGACTTAAATATCAAATACAAAACAATCTGAATCACTTTATCTCTGAACTACTTCATCTGAATTACTCTATCTAAATTACTCCATCTGAATCACTCTATCTGAATTACTTCATCTGAACTACTCAATCTAAACTACTCAATCTGAATTATTCAATCTGAATTATTTAATCTAAATCATTCAATCCAAATCATTTAATCTGAATTACTCAATCTAAATTATCCCATCTAAATCATCTAATTCAAATCTATCAATCTGAATTCTCCAATCTGAATTCTCAATATAACTCATATACTGAATATACCATATGTATATAAACACATATACATATAAATACATACATACAAATATACATATATATATGTATAAATACATATATACAAATATATATATATATAAATACATATATATATATAAATACATATACAAACATACAAATATACATATCAACAAATCAGTCTTCAACAGTTTATAGTACTGATAATGCTTCAAGTCAAATATCTTCAATAGTTCTACACTTTCTATATAATTCTTACTCTGAAATCTAGCAATATTGTACTAAAACTAGAGATAATATTATTTATAATTATTGCAGATAAAAAATTAAAAAAAAAAGAAGATATATTTATAATATAACTGATACTTTTGTTTGATATATACATAATGTTGTTTCTACTAACTCCATATACTATATAGCCAGAAGTTCAAAATGCTTAGTGGGTCAACTTCAAATATATATTGATATATAAAAGACAAATACTTTGACCAAATCAAAAAGAATACAGAAGCAAATAAAATTGATATCCAAGCTATGGTAGGTATATTTATCTGATTGTCTGACCAATTCTGTATTAATAACCCTATTTAATCAAAAATATTTAACTATATTCTTTGCCAGAATTTCAAAATTAACTCATTTGCTAAATTGTATATATAGACCAACCATTCACAACTATCAAGAGTGACTAGTTGCATAGTATCTTTGGCCTTCTCAAGTATGATTTATATCTGCTGAGTATCAATACTATTCACAAAGATATTCTGGAGGCCTATAGGAAGGAGTATAATAATCTTTACCAGATACTTCAGATAAAATAAATAAATAAGAACAATACAGTAAACATTGCAAGCTTAATTATATATATATAAAGAGCTTACCAATTTAATCTCACATTCTATAAACAGAATTCAGCAGGCAGAATTTCATTTATGTTTAATATATAGACATTCTCTAATGTAATTTCATTTCTGGGCATTATTAGTCATTGGATTGATCTCGATTAGTAACTTAAATATCTTATCCTCAACTTCATCAAACTCACTGGTTCTCATTCAAGAGAAAATATTGCAAATACTTTTATTAATTGTATCCAGGAGTTTGAGATCACAACTAAGGTAAAAAAGGGGGGACTTGCTATCTGGTCAGTATTTTGAGAAAAGTATTAAAATAAACCAGATTTAATAGTTATTTATTTTCACATAAATTTGCCAATAGAAAATTTCAAGTACAGATTTTGGTCATTATAATAGATAATACTGTGAATAACTCAACATTTTTCCAAAATTTAGTAGCTAATCTTCAATAGGAAAATGTAGCCTTTGATGTAGAAAACTATCATATATATTGTTAGGCCCATATATTGAACCTTGCTGTTCAGGATTATCTTATATATATAGATAAAAAATCTGGAAGTGAGAGAACCCTAAGTATTGTTTCCAAGCTGCACAAACTGGTTATGCTGGTCTGATAATCTCCACAATAATAGGATAAATTTTCTGCACAGTACAGAGTAATCAGTTTAGTCCTAAAAGAGCTGATATTAGATATCCATATATATTGGAACTCAATATTTACAATGATCCAATGTATGCTGGAGTTTGTTATAATATGTGCTCTTTTTTTAGTTGGTTGAAGCAAATTGTTTTAGAAGACTGAGGATTGTTAATTAATTAATTTCAAACCAGAGAGGGGGGTTTTTTTTTTTTTTTTAAAAAAAAAAAAAAAGGCCAATAGATTCCATAGTTGCTACTAATAAGGAAATATAAGATAAGGCTATAGATGAAAGCAAGTAGGATGTACTAAGGAATGTTGTCAGAGTTTTGGAAGTAAGTAATAATTGCTTTGACTCTATGTTTATTTTATCTACCTTTATACAGTAATATAACAATATACCATTCTCAACTACCAGTGTTTCAATGATTATATGAAGAATATTGTCAAACAAACCACCCCAACAATAAGCTCTGTAATACCAATATATAATCTTTTAATTGACTGACTAGAGGATAAGCTCAAGAAAAAGCTGGAGAGTAGTAGTGATTTCCAGTTTAGCTCAGATCAGAGAGATGCTATAGTGGTTGCTCTGAAGAAGCTCAGAAAATACTACTCCAAAACAGATGCCCCAATATACTCAATCAGTATAGGTATGTCAGCATAGTAGTTACCTCTTCCAAAAAAAAAATAAAGAGAAACTCCTACAAAACTCACTCTCTTCTCTCAAAACAGTATTAGATCTATACTTAAAGCTATAATATCACAAAGATCAGGGCTGGGAGCAGCACTACATTGAAGAAACCAACCAAATTATAATTGAAAATTACTAGGAAAACTACATATCACCACAAGGTTCTGGCTAAAGTCCAGATAAATATGAGGAAGAATCTCTTCTGTTATATATTTACTTTAGCAGAAAGAGAAAGAGAGAGCTATTAGTGAAAAAACTGCCATCAATAGACAAACTCACCATTTACCTTACCAGTGGCCACATGGTCCTGCTGGAGAGTACAGAGATACTCAACTGGTGGAAGGTAAGTTGTCTTACTACAGATAGTTGGTAGGATTGAGCTAATTTTATCTATTATTTCAACCATTATTCTAACCACCATTTTGACCCCCAGGGTGTGTGGCCACAGATATATCAAACAGACTTCTCCAGCCTATGTGGTATAGCTCAGGACTATCTGGCCATTCTTACTACCAGCACTCCAGTCAAGCAAGTGTTCTCTGGTAGAATAGATCTCATTTTCCTTAAGAGATATATGCTGAATACTAAGACAATCTGGGCTGGCATATGTCTAAAGTCTTGGTGAAGCATGGGTCACTAAAATTGGATGAGTCCTGCAGCTTAAAGCAAAAAAGGTTTGGAAATAAATAATTTTTTATGAATTATTTAATAAAAAA
>RBNI01003806.1:0-15161 GCA_003990745.1 Jimgerdemannia flammicorona
CCACTTCTCCCCCCTGCACTCCTCCCTCCATCAGTCCTGTCGAGATGTGGATCCCGAACCATATTAAAGTCCCCCCCCAAAACATCCACCCCTTCCACCAAGAAAGTACCCTTCTCCATCAGCTCCTCGATTCATGCAATTCTCTCACCCCTAACCACAGGGCAGTAGCAAGAGCCAACTCACACTGACTCCTACCCTGGCCTCTGCCAGTCTCCCCATACCAGTTGATCCCCCCAGCTCCTGATGCTCTCCAAGTCCCCTCTACCCTTCCTCACCAGAATCGCCACCTTCCCAAACCAAGCAGTGGCCCCACCCCATTCCCAAGTCCACTCCATCCTATCATCCTCATCCTCACACCTCACATCCTGTAGTAGAAATAAGTCTGCCTCCAATCTCTTGAGCCAAGTAAAAATGTTCTTACGCTGTCCAGATCCCTGCAACCCATTCACATTCAAAGAGAAAATGTTCATTGTACTGTTTATAGGTAATAATGTTAAATAAATATCCCATCCTCTACAAGTCCGCATCCCGCTCCTCCTGCACCAAGTCTAATGCATGCTCAGCAGCTTGTTCCCTTTCCCCTGATTTCTGTACCTCCAGCCCTTCCAGAAGTTCTATCATAGCTCCATCCTCCCTCTCCTCAAAGTCTTCCCTATACTCCAGACAAGCCTCTCTCCAGAGATGCAAACTATGATGCTCAACCCAACAGTAGGCTGCCCTCTCACCTGCAGCTACTGCCAGCTCTGCCTTTCTCACTCCATCGACCTCATAACCCTCCTCCTCTAGGAAGATTGCAAGAATTTCCCCTTTCAGTGCCTCCACCACACTCTCACCCTACAGAACTCTTTCCCAGTACTCCTCTGGCATCACCCACAGGTCCACCTCTCCCAACGTATCTGCTGCAAGGTTATCCATCATCATGCACATCCACAGCAAGTTTCCCACCTCCTTCCCTCCAGGGGTTGCTGGCCTTCCCGTATCCAACATCGTGACATTGGCACCTACACTGGCGGTCTCATCCCACTCCTCCTCAGGGACATCCACCAGCTCATCCTCGCCAGCCGCCACCACTTGGCCCCCTTTCTCCACATCTGGGACCCCAAAGCACACCTGCTGGGCCCCCTTCATCACCACATCCTCAGGTGCCCTCCTCTTCACTGCCGGGCCCCTCCTGACAAGAGGAGGGAGGGTGTCATCCAATTCCTGTTCCCAGACCTCAAAAGTGCTGTCAGTATAGGGGTCCTTGCCCAGTACCTTCCCAGCCTCTCCCTTGCCTGTCTCAGTCTCCCCTCTACTATTACTTGCCCAGATACTGACATCGACACCCCCAGACACCTCAGCTCCAACTGCCATCTTCTTCACCTCTGCCATCATACTCGCTAGAAGCTCCCTCTGCCTCCTACGCCCCTGTAGCTTCTCCCACTACTTCTTGTCCATGCAGACACATTTCCCCTCTATAACCTCCAGATGCGTCAACTCCTCGAAAAGCTTCCAGGCCTTCGCCCTCCATTCCACTGCACCACCCAACTCCTCCAACATCTCCAACAAGTCCTCCTCCTCCTCTTCACTCCCCTTCACCCTTGACACCCTATAGCTGACAGCACCCCACATCAATACCGAAGGCCAGTTCCTCTCCTTTCCCGTGGCCTCCCTCTCTGCCAGCCTAATTCTGATATCCATATCGCCCATCCTGATTTCTGTCCCCTCCTACACCCTGAACCTGACATCCACAACATTGCCATACTCGGCCATCACCTCCTCAACCTTCCTTCTGGTCTCCATCTTTGTCACTGTAGGCACCCCCTTGACCATCAGCTGTACTACCCTGGAGTCCCACCTAAGGCACCTCACCATAGGAACCGCCACTTCACCAACTACTACTCCCGTCTTCATTGCCACATCCAGTGGACCTGCCTCCTCAAATCCCACCTCCACTCCCTCCAGCCCTTTCAGGAACTTCACTGAAGCAGCCCCAGCCACCTGCTGTGAGATAAGCCCCAAGACCATCCTTGCCGTCACCACCAAGCCTCGGAAGCACAAGGTGACCACAAACTCCGAAATCGACTTCTTGAGTAACGGCACCACCACCAGTCCCATCACACCATCAGCCAGGTCCCCCTTCTGAATCGGTAGCCCTAGCCCCACCCCACCATCAACTGTTACATCTCTTTCTTTTTCACAATTCTCCATCATGCCTCCATCAGCAGTCCTGCCCCCAGCCACAGCACCCCCAGACCCTACGCTCGCACCCCCATGCTGGGGACCTCCCCCCCTTCCAAGGCTTGCCTTGCCCTTCCCCACAGCAGCACCAGCCCTGGTTCCAGTTGGCCATCCACTCCCCTTCACCTTGTCAGCAAAGCTCATAGGGCCAGTCCCTCCTCTATTTCCACCTGACACTGGCCCTCCTCCAGCACCCTCGCCACCCTTCGACCCTCCAAAGGCCCCCATCCCCAGGCCAAAACCCCTCCCAACCTGCTGCCAGCCAAAGGCCCCAGGTCCACCCGACCCAGCATGCTCATCAAAACTCTTACTCATAGATATATTTATAGTACCTTTCCTCTGCTTTGTGTCAAAAAACTGTTGCCTGAAGTTTGTGTAATGTGAATTGTACCAGAGAAAGGTGTTATGGTTGCTATGGATTACTATATTACTAACTATAGATTGCTAACTATAGCAAGTATTCCTTGAGAGTATGATATACCTTAAGGGTATAGTATATCTTGAGGGTACAGGTAAACATACTGTTTCTGGTATCTCTGGCTAAATATACAGATTGGTACAGTAAAGCAGTCTTGATTGCTTAGTGCACTAGATATAGTATGTAGCTAATTTATAATTTCAGCAGTACAATTCTGTTGCTCATCACATCAGCCCCTACTAAAGGATGATCTGCCCTCAGACAATCCTTTAGTCATCATTCTAATATGCATAAATATCTTCAGCATCAATACCTGAACTGGTATCTTCATTTGGATCAGAGTCACTCTACTCAATAGATTCTTCTTCTTCTTCTGGAAACAGGATTTTGACATGGTTGATAATGCTCTAGTAAGTAGCAGGATTCATATTCTGAATGTCATTCAGAAGGCATTGTGCTTGTGTCAAGGCTGGGACATTTCATTTATAGATTGTATATAATCTGTCTGCAGCAGTGGTATTTTTCTGGGTGAGGCTAGTGGAGTTTCTGATATAGGTTAGGTCTGCTGCTGGGAGGTTCTGCAACTGTTCTCCAATTATATAGTAGGTCTATAGCTGATGGACTTGCAGTAAATGTCTGGCCAAAGTGAGGTTCTCTTGATGGGTCTGGATTCACTGAAGGGGGTTTCTATTGACTTGTTAGAATTATAGAAGGGAGACTGGAAGTGATTAGAATGAACTCAGAATAAGGGTCTGGAGGTACTGGTCAATTGTCTGGTTCATTATGGGAGAGGTATATCTTAAGACAGTTGATATGTACTAGTATTCAGAGGGTTTGTTTATCTATGCTTCTTAAATAGATGCTGGTTTCTCTAATGTTGTGTATAAGATAAGATCCTTCCCATTTGGGTTCTAATTTGGTGGCAAAATTTGTTTCAATCATGCTTCTCCAAACTAATACTTGATCTCCAATCTTGATCTCCTGATCCTTTTGTTTCTGGTTATAATACTTCTTTTGTCTTTCTTGGGCTTTGATAATCTGACCTTAGACTTGATTATATAACTGTTCTGCCTTCTTGAGGAGGTCTTTGAGATTCTTATGGTCAGCAGTTCTGGTTTTCTTGACAAACATCATTTTGAATAGCTTTTGTTTGGTAGAAGCAACAGGGATGTTCTGAATTTCCCATAGGATCTCAGTAAGCAGAGGTCCTAATTGGTAAGATTGACTCAGACAAGTCCTTTCTTGATGGTCTGGTTCATTCTTTCTATCATGCCATTGGTCTGAGAGTAGTATAATGTGGTCTGTTTGAGGTGGATCTTGTAAATTTGAGTATAACTTGTAATTATATTATTGATAAATTCTGTACCTTGGTCAGAGATGAGTTCTTCTGAGGGTCCATATCTGAGTGTGAGTCTATAGAGAAGGCCTATGATGATTAAGGCATTTGTGATTTCCATTGGGAAAGCCTTGGGTCACTTAGTCAGATATTCCACAAATATAAGAATATATTTATTTCTTCTTGGTATAACTGGTAGAGGTCTAATTATATCTATTCCTTATCTCTGAAAGATATTGTCTGGTGGTGTGATTGGTTGCAATGATACTTGATAGTTCTTCCATCCTTGGTACTTCTGACAGATATCATATTTCTTGACTATGTTTCAGACTTATGTTCTGAGGTTGGGCCAATGTTGGTGTGTTGTTTGTAGCTTCTCTTCTATATTCACCTATCTCTGGTAGGCTTTCTGATATTCTTTTCAGATAAGATCCTCTTGTGCCTTGATGGTCTGAGGAGCTTCCTTTAGGATATAGTTCCTCAGGACACCCATCTTCTGGTTCATTGGGGTTGGTGGGAAAGTACATCAACATTGTTGTGAGTTTTTCTTGCTTTGTGAATGATGGTAATTTTATAATCCTAAAGAATAAGGATCCAGCAGACTAGGATTCCAATGGGTTCCTTACAGTTGAATAGCTATTTGAGGGCTACATAGTCTGTGATTAGGGTGAACCTTTTTCTAATGAGGTAATGCTTGAACAGAGTGACTTCTCATATGACTGTAAGGTATTTCAGTTTAGTGCTACCATAGTTCATCTGCTGCTAATTGGTAGCTCTACTTATATAAGCTATCATATGATATTATTGATCAGGTCCTTCTTGGACTAGAACTGCTCTGAGGCCATCTTTAGAAGCATCTGTATATAAGATAAATGGCTTCTGTAGATTGGGGTGCACAAGGATTGATACTGTAGTTATGCAGTTCTTGAGTTCTTTGAAGGCTTTTTCTTGTGATTCTGTCTATTTGAATAGTACTTCTTTCTTGAGAAGGATTCAGATTAGGGCAGCAATTTGGGAAAAATCCTTAATAAATCTTCTGTAGTAGGATACCAGTATCAGGAATGATAATGTTTCCTTCAGGGTCTTGGGTACTGACCAATTGTTGATCTTTTTAGTTTTCTTTAGGTCTATATGGGTTCCTTCTTTCAAAACTATGAATCTAAGAAATTCAAGTTTCTGTTTCCCAAAGTAGCATTTCTTTGTATTCAGTCTTAAGTAGTTCTTGTGGGTGAGCTTGAAGAATTTCTCTAGATAGTGCAGGTGTTTATCAAAATTTGCTGATAGATATTGGAATCATCTATATATACAATCAGGTAGTAGTGGATCAAGGGGATATAGACTGAATTCATCATCCTCTGAAAGATGGGAGGTGCATTGCAAAGTCCAAAAGGCATTTGGAGGTATTTGAACAGTTTTCCTAGAGCAAGGAAGGCTGTCTTTTGAATGTCTTTGGGGTCTATGAGGATCTCATAGAATCCTGTGAAGAGGTCCATACTGCTGAAGTATCTGGTATCTTGTAACTGATCCAAAAGGTCATTGATTCTGGGCAAAGGATAGGTATCCTTTTTGGTGATTGAATTGAGTTTTCTATAATCTACACAAAGTCTCCATCCTCCTTTCTTTGGTATAATAAGTATAGGGCTGGCCCAGAGACTAGTAGAGGGTCAGATGACTCCATTGTCTAAGAGTTCTTGAATGTGCTCCTTTTCAAATATTTTCAAGTAATGGGATATTCTATAGAGTTTCTGCTAGATAGATGTTATATTTCCTGTATTATGCTGTAGTGATATGATGGGTTGTATGGCAGATTGCCATAATCAGTAGTGAAGATATCTTGATATTTGTTGAGAAGTTCTACTAGTTGTTGCCATTGCTGGGATGTCAATTCTTCTCCAATGTTGGTGGAAGGCTTCACTGTCTCCTGGGTTACAGAGGGGCATTTCCTTTCTTCTAGGACCTTTTGCTATTTCCTGATAGGTTTAGTTCATAAACTTCCCTATGAGTTCAGTTGAGAAAAGGCACTAGATGTCCTATGATAATTCCTTTTGGCAAGATAATAATCTCCCAACTTTGGTTGGTTGCTTGGGAGTGTACTGGATTCATCTTATCAGGAAATGTATGTCCTTCTATGTCCAGGTGTGGGATATCTTCATTGGGTTCAAAGAAGAGATTTCTGGGGTCGGGTGGTGCAAAGATTTCAAAGGTGGTTTGTTCTCCAGGCTCCAGATTGAGATTCTTGTATAGTTTGACTAGTTGGTGGTATACTTGCTGGAGAACATTCCTCTTAAGGTGGTTGAATTGAAGGAGATGTACTTTTTTCTTATCTGAGCTTCCAAATCCTTTAGCTTGTCTTGTTCCTTCAGTCAGTTCAGAAACTTCTTGTAGTTGTGGGGTCTTGACCTTCATGAAGACTGCTTGGGCAATCTTCTGTCCTCTAATAATTCAGTACCATTCTCCACTACTATTATGTAGGATGACCTTGATTTCACCTATATATTCTGGGTCGATGGTTCCTCCTTCTATAGTTATTTCTTGTCTGGTAAGTCCAGACCTTGAGGTTAGTTAGATGTAAGCTCCTTGGGGTGGCTGCATGGCTAATCTAGTTCTGATCATAAAGGTTTTTCCAGACTTGATAGATTCATCCTCCAGACTATAAAGATCATACATATCCTATATCCTCTGGATAGACTTTGGTCAGGGGTTTGGCCTTGGGATACAGCAGGGCATACTGAGCAATATTCTTACTGAGTTTGGGCTGACCTAAGGCTGAAGCTCCACTAGCAGAGAGCCTCCAAGCTCTAAGGTTGAGGTGTGGCCATCTGGCTCTAGTAGAGGGATCTCAGAGATAGTTGATTCCTCTTCTTCCTATAGGGTCTAGGGCTTCCATGAAGTTGGTGGCATCTTCTACCCATCCTTAGTGGGTTGCATGTCTGATGAGAGCTAGGATGTCTTCTCCTAAATTATAGATCTTAAGGGTCCTTCTTTCTGGCTTTTTGACCTGACTTTTTCAGATCTGGCTTTGGTTATCTCCTCTCTTCAAAGTGTGGATTGCAACATCATGACTGAGATGGATCTTCTGATGCCTACTCTTGGCAGTCTGGGTGTCTTCCATGGTTGCAATATCTCATTTCTCAGAAATGATGTTCCCAGTTATTGATCTCTTGTTGTCTTGGGAATTGGTATCCATCTTGGTCATAAGTTGATTGATAAGTAGACAAGGAGTATACTTCTGTCTGGATGAAGAGGTCTTATCCTCTGAATCAGCTTTGCAACTTAGTGGTAACTTCTTGAAAGGTAGTTGACTGTGTAACTGTATTTGGGGGTTCTGGTCTCTGGGGTCTCTATCTCTCCTGTTGGTCTAGTAGATAGCACTGATAGCAGTAGTCTCAGAAAGAGTGGAAGACCATTTGGTGTGGACATCTTCCTACCTGAAAAGTTTTTTCTTGGTGAGTTTCTTTCTTGGGGATAATGGTGATTGCACTGGATCCTTCTTCCATATTCCAAGAGTCATTGTCTTCAGATGGTGTCCAGCGAGGGTCATCCTAGGGAATGAGTTCAAGGACTTCTTCCTCTTCAGGTACTTCTTGTTCAGGAACTTCTTGGTCAGGAACTTCTTCTTCCTCAGATAATTCTTGTCTCCAAATTGCTTGCACTTCTGCAGCTTCAGCTGCAGGTGTTTCTGTAGTATGTATGCATTTCTTCTTCTTCTTTCTGCACTCAGAGCAGGCTGTACCAGGCGAATTCCTTTTCCCAATAATCTTGGAGGAGTGCTCAGGGCACTTGTGTCTCTTGAGGCAGATGGGGCATCCTTTGATTTCTCCTACAATGGCTCTGATGGTAATAGAGATAGTGTTCTTGGTCCATACATTGTCTCTTGGTCTATCATCTACTAAGTTAATTTAGGGGTTGAGTCTGGGATCATTTCCATCTTCAGATTCTTCTTCCTCCTCTATGGTAGACTCTTCACTGCTGGTATGTATATTCTTTGAGTACTTATTGACCAATATCAACAACTGCATTAATTTCCTTCATTCAGTTGGTGTCAAGAATCATGTCATAGGTGACAGCTTTGGTGACAATAGCTTTCAGGATGGAGAACTGAATGTGTCCAAGGGAGATGGTAATATTTCATACTTCTCCAAGGGGTTGGGTTTAGGCTCTATCTGCTACTATAATGCTGAGGTTGGATGGTCCATCAATGGGCCATTGGAGGATGTCCAGAAACCATTTGGCAATAATACAGACAGCTACTCCTGTATCTATGAGGATCTTTGCCTTTTGTTCTCCAATATCTCCATGTAAGTATGTGCTGAAATGTCTCTCTACAGTCTAGATAAGTATTAGGACTGGCTCTTACTGCAGGATAGGAACTCAGTCAGTACTAGACCTAGTGGTTCTTAGCAATTTGGTTCAAACTCTAGCTGGTATCAGTTGCAGGAACTGCAGAAGGGAGACCTCCATCTTAGCTTCTTGAATCTTCTGCCAGACTTCATTATAGATATCTCTGGGTATGGTCTTCAGGGTGTACTTCTTCTTGGGCTTTGGGGCAGCAGGTTCCCATTCTTCTTGTTCCATTTCTTCATCTTCTAGTAGTAACTCATTTGTCTTAGGGACAAAAGGTGAGAGGGTTTGGGGAGGTATTTCTACCTACTCCTCTTCATGTTCTTCATCTTCTTATTGGATGATTCTTCTGCTGATGTTCCTGGATGGCCTTCCTATAGGTCTCTTCCTTTTCTCTACTGGGTAGACTGTTTTTTGGATGGTAACCTTGATAGGATATAAGTCTAGGTCACTGTAGTCTTCACTGTTGCTTGCTTCCTTGAAATCTTCAACAGGATGGGCTTCAGTCTTCTTATACTGAGTATCATTCCTTCAGCTTGGTAGTTCTGAGTCCCTTTGGTCACTTCTTTTGTTGTCACATTCAGTGGCATAGTATCCAAATTATCTATAGTGGAAGCATTGGACTTGGGCTCTATCTTGGACAAGATATCTTCTTTCTTCTTGCTGGTAATTTCTGTTATCTCTTGGTGGATAACCTTGGCTCCTCTGTGGTGGATATCCTCTGTTGTCTTTGTAGCTCCAATTTTCACATGTAGTGAGTTTTTCAATCTGTCTAACCAATTGGTCCAACTTGGAGCTGAGGTCTTGAATTTCACTTCTATCTTTCTTTCTTTCCTTAGCTGGCCTTCTTTCTTCAGATCTTTCTTGTCCTTGAAGAAGTCCTTGTAGGGCTTTGACCAGGATGTCTTCTTTATCTTCTTCTTGTCATTATCACTCCAGGTAGTTTCTTGTCTAATATTGAAGAATCCTTGGGCTGCATCTACTTGCTCTTCAGACCTTCTAATGCCTAGGATATGGACATACTGAGCAATATTCAGGGGAATTTCATTCATGAAGGTCATTGGACCTATGATGTTCTGATTGGTGGCATTAAACCTGGCAGTATGCATTCTCTTCTGAATTCTTGTGAAAAAGGCTCTGAGCAATTCTCTAAGATTCATTTTCACCTCTATAATAGATTCTTGAGCCTTGTAGTGGGGTTCATTTCCTGCATACTTTTTAATGAGCCAGTAGACCATGGCCACATATTCTAGCTCATAAGACATTGCTGCTTATATCTGTCTTACCAGTTCCGAATTTGGGTCATTTGCTGTTTAGTGGAAAATTCCTCTGACTTGTTCTTTGAGCTGAGTCTTGTAGATGGTAATTTTTCTTTTATCTGAGAGATTCCTCAGGGCTGCAATTCCTTCAATTCCATCAAGGAATTCTCTGGGGTCTTCCTCTGGGTATCCTGCAAAGGTTGGCAATGAGGTGGTCATTTCATTATCACTTTCTTCTGATTCTGGTTCTGGTCTAGATTCTGATTCTGATTTGCTTTCTGAGCTGTTACTGGAGATAGAGGTGCTTGGGTATTCTGAGGATAGTGTTCTGGACCTTGGATGAAGTGGAATAAGCCTAGGTATTCTTGTAGAAGCTACTTCTAACTCTGCAAGAGCTTGTGGTAAAGGTTCTATTGGTGAGATTGATGGGACTAGTATGGGGTGTCTGGCTGTAAGATCTCAGGCTTATATAATAAGATCTTCTAGTTCTTGTACAAGTTCTTCAAAATCTCCAACAGGGTCACCAGTGTTTTCTGGTTGATCTGGTTGGGGATTTCAGGCTATACTGGCTTCTGGTTCTGATTGGGATCCTTCTGATGCTGGGTAGTTGGCAAGTCTTGATGTGATTACTCCTCTTTCTATCCAGATGCTGGTGATAACTAATTCTCCTGTAGTAGCAGAGATTGGTACTGTATTGAATATATCCAGTTTGACTGTGAGTTCTTGTGAGCTGAAAAGTTATATCAATTTTGAAATCTTCCTAGTTAAGCCTCCAAATGTAATATACCTGGCTCAATAGAGGCAAATTATAAGGTTGGGGGTTGATGTAGTTTGGCTTGAGCCCCCAGTTACTTTGTTAAAAAGCAATAAAATGTTCTGAGATTTCTGAGGTTCTTGGTGTTTAGTGGTATAATAGTCAGAGCTGGATATCTGCAAGCAATTTCCTTATTGGGATGGTTCTCTGGATATAGTAGCAATTTGTGTGTAAATGGATTTCCTTCTTAGGTCAACTGGGAATTAGTAAAATTCATGTGTAGTATGATAATCTCTGTGTGGCATGGTGAGTTCCTTATGCAATTTCTGGGTGACAATCTTATATAGTATAACAGATTCCTTATGTAATTTCTGGGTAACAATCTTATATAGCACAACAGGTTCCTTATATATGATAGTCTGACAATTTGGCAGTTTCCTTATGTGATTTCTGTGTAGTGATCTTGTATAGTGCAGCAGATTACTCAATAACTTGGGCTCACTGAGAACAATGAATAACTCAGATGTCATGGATTCTTCCTAAATTGGCAGGCTTCTGGGAATAATACTCAGGTAGTGCAGATTCTTCCTAAATCAGTGACTTCAACTGGGAAATAACTTAGATGGTGTGGGTTCTTCTTAACTAGTGGCTCTCTGGGAAATACAATGGTGCAGATTCTTCCTGAATCAGTGACTTCAACTGAGAATATGAATAGCTAGTGGCTTTTTGGGAAAGGGTCTCTTGGCAAAGTTACATCAAAGACTGGCTTCATTTGTACAAATAGATTCACTGTGAAGTTGCATCAGAAACTGGCTTAAGCAAGGTAGCTTTCTCTTAGACTTTCTGAGAATACAGAGAATAACTTAGAAATGGCAGTGAAGTTCTTTCTCAAACTTGGGCAGCAAACTTGGATTCTTCAGGCTTAGTCTGGCAAGCATATCAATAATTCCAAAGGTAGTGAAGTTCTTCACTCAAACTTGGTAGCAAAATCTTCAAGCTTTATATCAGAAAGTGGACCAGAGTGGAATGAGGACCAATGCTCAATCTTTAGAGACTTTTTTGATATTTGTATTTCAGACTGAGGTTTATTCACTCTTGTCTCTGGGGTAATTTATATAGTTATGATTACTATAGATTACTATATTGCTAACTATAGATTGCTAACTATAGCAAGTATTCCTTAAGAGTATGGTATACCTTGAGGGTATAGGTAAGTATACTGTTTCTGATATCTCTAGCTAAATATATAGGTTGGAGCAGTGGTTGCTTAGTGCACTAGATATAGTATGTGGCTAATTTATGATTTTGGCAGTACAATTCTATTGCTCGTCACAATATATATATATCCATATACCTACTATGTCAATATTAATATCAATAGATTAGTTATCAGTATTTTTCAGTACTAATAATACTTCAAGTCAGACTTCTTTAAATAATATCCAGTCTTCTTTAAATAATATTCTATACTATACTCCTCATTCTGAAGTTTAGCAATACTATATCAAAACTGGGAAAAATGAAATTACTTATAAGTATTATAGGTAATTTTTTTTTTTTTTTTTTTTTTTTTATAAAAAAAATAATAATAAAACTTGTAATTATATTGAATATATTTATAGGTTATTTGATATAAATATAAAATTTTTCAAAATATAGACAGAAATATAAAATATATAATAGTTTTATAACAAACATAATAAAATATATAAAGGCCCAATATTCAGATAAAATGGAGTTAAATATAGTATCAAGTAAAATTGATATTCCAGCTATAGTAAGTAGATGATCTCCTTTTTATTTTAGTATAAATTTGAAAATATATCTTTTATACTTAAAAAAAAACCCCTCCAATTTAGCTATATTCTGCTCTGGAGTTTTAAAATTGATCTATTCATTAGATTATATATAATGATCAACCATTTATAGCAATTGAGAGTACTTCTTTAAAAAGTCTCTTTAGTCTTCTCAAGCCTGATTTACATACCCCAAGTACTGATACTATTCATAATAATATTACAGAGGTTTATAAAAAAGAATAGTCAAAAGCTTCAGATAAAATATTAATAATATTAAGAATATCATTGAATTGATTACAGTTACTAACAATATTTTAAATTTTACTATAGAGTATTATAGATAAAATTTTGTTTACAATCAACATCTGGATATTTCTCAACATTATTCCATTTCTCAATATTACTGGACATTGGGTTGATTCTAATTAGTAGCTTCAAACTCTTACTCTTGATTTCATAAAGCTTGAGGATCTTCACTCTGGATAAAATATTGTAGAAGTATTTATGAACTATATTTACAAGCTTGGAATTATAACTAAGGTATGAGAGTTTTTTTATTTTAAACTAATATAAAAAGAGAATGAAAAAAAAAAAAAGCTTTTTACTTTTAATTATTAATTACTTTTTATATAATTTTATATAAATTTTTTTTAAAATATAGATATTGGTCATTATAATACATAATATCTCCAATAACATCATATTTCTTCATATTTTGGTAACAAAACTTCAACAAGAAAATATAATCTTTAATATCAATAATAATCATATATAGTGTTAAGCCTATGTTCTGAATCTTGCCACTCAAGATTATTTTATACAACTATTTAGTGATTGAAGTGAAACTAGTAAAAGCTCTAATACTATTTCAAAGTTATATAAATTGATTGTTACAATTTGATCATCACTACTGTAGTGAAAAAAACTTGCTGAACAGTATAAAGCAATCTCTCTCAATCTAAAAGAACTTATTTTGGATATCAGTATATATTAGAACTCAATATTTATGATGATTGAATGAGTACTAATACTTGTTATAGTAAGTAGGTTATTAATGATAATATTATAAAATAGGATTTAAATTATTAATTAATATTAACTTATTCAAATATATATAATTTAAGTACTAGATTCTATAGCTGCTACTAATAAAGATATGCAAGATATAGTAATTGAAGAGAATGAGTGGACGAGCACCTTTCACTTGGACCAAACAGTTGGCTCCACATCTAAGCCACCAGGATGGTGAGCTTCTCAAGTTTTGGGGGCCACAAATATAGGCTCCAAGGAGTGCCAACAGGTGTACCTCATCCCTTAGGTATAGGAGTCCGACCTGGTCTTTTCGGCATAGCCATAGCTTCTAGTTTCAGCAAGTTACAAGGATTTCAAGAATTTTGGGGCAAGATGGGCAAAACGACATAGGCAAGACAGGCAAGACAGGCAACATAGGTAACACGGGCAACACGGGCAAGATGGACAAGATGGGCAAGATGGCAAGATGGGTGACATGGGCAAGACGGGCAAAACCAGCAAAATGACATAGACAAGATGGGCAAGATGGGCAAGACAGGCAAAATGGGCAAAACGGGCAAGATGGGCAACATGGGCAAGATGGCAAGATGGATGACATGGGTAAGATGGGTGACATGGGCAAGATGGGCAAAACGGGCAAAATGATATGGGCAAGACCGGCAAAATGGGCAAGATGGGCAACATGGGCAAGATGGCAAGACAGGTGACATGGGCAAGATGGGCAAAATGGGCAAAACGATAGGGCAAAATGGGCAAGATGGGTAACACGGGCAAGACAAGATGGGCGACATAGGCAAGACAGGCAAAACGGGCAAAACGACAGGCAAGACGGGCAAGACGGGCAAGATGGGCAAGATAGGCAAGATGGGTAACATGGGCAAGATGGGCAAGATGGGCAAGACGGCAAGACAGATAACATGGGCAAGATGGGCAAAATGGGCAAAATAACACAGGCAAGACGGGCAAGATGGGCAAGATGGGCAAGATGGGTAATACAGGTAACACGGGCAATATGGGCAAAATGGGCAAGATAGGCAAGATGGCAAGACGGACGACATGGGCAAGATGGGCAAAACGGGCAAAATGATACAGGCAAGATGGGCAAAATGGGCAAAACGGGCAAAATGGGCAAGATGGGCAAAATGGACAAGACGGGCAAAATGGGCAAAACGAGCAAGACGGGCATAATGGGCAAAACGGGCAAGATGGACAACACGGGCAAGATGGCAAGATGGGTGACATGGGCAAGACGGGCAAAACGGGCAAAATGACACAGACAAGACTGGCAAAATGGGCAAGATGGGCAACATGGGCAAGACAAGATAGGTGATATGGGCAAGACAGGTAAAACGGGCAAAATGACAGGCAAGACAGGCAAGATGGGTAAGACGGGCAAGATGGGTAATATGGGCAAGATGGGCAAGATAGGCAAGATGGCAAGACGGGTGATATGGGCAAGACAGGCAAGATGGGCAAGATGGGCAAGATGGGCAAGATGGGTAATATGGGCATGACGGGCAAGACAGGCAAGATGGCAAGTCAGGTGACATAGGCAAGATGGGCAAAACGGGCAAAACGACATGGGCAAGATACAGGTAATATGGGCAAGATGGGCAAGATGGGCAAGACGGCAAGATGGACAACATAGGTAAGATGGGCAAAATGGGAAAAATGACATGGGCAACTGGGCAACCAGGTAAGACGGGCAAGATAGGCAAGATAGAGAGGCACTAATAGGGGTAGGCCAGGTGTACTAGATGCCAAGTACTTGAGGTGGTTGGGGCTCACAACCCATACCCACTCTTGGGTGGGGCAGGCTGGATAGGAGGATCTAGTTATTCGGGCAGTGAGGTCGTAACTCACATCCTAAAGGTACTTAGATTGTTATTGGTTTGGAAATTGTAGTGTGAGAGTAGGGTGGGGTGAGATGCAGAATGTGGCTGCTGGTATGGCATGAGGATTTTAGATAGTTAATAAATGGGGCTCTGGCCTATAGAGGAAA
>RBNI01003807.1:0-15160 GCA_003990745.1 Jimgerdemannia flammicorona
TTTTTTTATAGTTACTTGGACTCCGCCATTTATTACCCATCTATTAATAATTATACAGGTCACCCTCTCACTACCCAATCCCCATAGGGGTGCCACTCCCCCTACCTACACGAATAAAGACTACTTTCTCACCCACAACACCAACCCTCCCCCCACTCTACTGACAGATTTATTCTACCAAATGATGTCTTTGACCTCCCTTCAACCCCCAACCAAGCCACCAGCCCATCAAGGTGTCTTCCATAAGTCTCTGCCACCTCAGCAGCCTGACCTCGGAGCCAAGTTTCCTCTCATCCTCAAAAACAAATAACCAGTGACTGGCCAGCCCCACCCAAATGGCCAAAGCCCAACCTAGCATCAGCCATTCCTTCTCCACCCCCTCCCTCCAGCCTGCCCCTTAAATTCTCCCATCACCCCTGTATGGCAACTCCCCTACACACTACTCCCAGATGATCCCCAATGTTCTGCCAAAAGGTACTAAGTACCTCACACTCTCCTAGCCAATGTTCAGGTGTCTGTACATATCTCTCTTCCTGCCCTACATTATAACACTCTTCACAGTCGAAGCAGCCTCTCTCAAAAAGGTGACCAGAGCAGAAGTTGAGTATGACATTTCGCCTCAGTACATGCCACCAGACCACCCAATACTTCGGCAGCAGCCACCTTCTCACCTTGGTACTCCAGGCCCAAATGCTATGCTAGTCTCACTCCTCGCCAATTCCTACTTCCTGCCAACTGCTAGGCCACAGATCCTGGCCAGGTCCCTATTGGCATTTGATCTCATCCCTAATGTCAAACTCAATTAAGGAAATGCCACCTAGTAACACTTGGTCCCATCTCCACATCACTGGGTCCCAAGCCTCCTCCCCTTCATTTCCCTGCCACCTAATTCTAATACGGCGCACCCCCTCTACCACTCCCCACCAGAAGCCTTTGTATCGCAATTGTCCAGAGTTCTGAAGGCCCACAAGTGCTAGGAGATCACCAGTTGAACCCCTCGAAGAGGACCTCATCTCTCAGACTTTCTGCAGTAGAGGAACCCAACCACCCCCTCTCACTCCACCACTCTCTTCAGCCACCATGCTCTCAAGCAGTGCAGCCTCTTAGGAAAGTCAACCAGCCCGAGTCCCCCACTCACCACCAGTAAGGACAAGACCTCCCAGCTGATCTGACTCTGCCTTCTAGCCCAGATCCACCCCTTGGTCAGCTTTATCAATCACTTCACCACCCAAGCTGGGAAGTCCAGATGATAAGCCAGATACCACACCTTTGGCAGCCAATAGATGTTCAGAATTGAAACATGTCCTGTCAGAGACAATTGGCGGCCCCCCCAACTCCACAGGGCCTCATCCCAAATACCAACCCGCTGCTCCCACCAAAGTCTGGGCAGAACTGACCCATATACTGACAGATAAATACCCAAGTATCTCACTGCCTCACCAGCAGGGACAATTGTACCAATAATCTCCCTGCCCACCAGACCATTACCTAACACCATTGTTTCACACTTATGCCAATTAAGCCTAGCCCCAGAGTTCGCCTCATACCACTCCACTGTTTCCTTGAGCTTCTCTACATCTGCAATTGATCCCAGACCAACCACCATGTCATCTGCAAATGCCCCTACTTTCCACTTGATGCCAAAGATAGAGAGCCCCATGATCTTCTGCCTGATTCTGTCCATGAAGAGTTCTAGAGACAAAGCATACAAAATGGGAGACAGCAGGTCCCCCTGGGGCACCCCCCTACCCAGGGGAAATGCTACCCCTCTATGTCCATTACACAGAAGTACCATCCTACTTCCTTCCAACAGGCTGACCATGGCTGCCCTGAACTGTTATGGGACCCCAATCCTATCCAAAACTTTTGCCAGCCAGACCCATCGCACTCAGTCATAAGCCTTCTCTTAGTCCAAAAAGACCAGATGCCCATCCAGTCCACTGGCTCATGCCCCTTCAATAATGCCATACACCTATGCTGTGCCATCCCTGATGAGCTGGCCTCTCACAAAGCCCTGCTGCTCCTCACCCAAGACTTGCTGGACCACCTTTTGCAACCTTGCAACCACCACTTTGGTAACCAACTTTCTGTCTATATCCAGTAGCATAATTGGCCTCCAGTTCTTCCAGTCCTCTTGGCTTCCTTTGTTCTTATAAAGCAATGTTACCAGCCCTAGATCCTGTTCTCCCACCCATCTCCCCATCTGTAGAATCCAATTACACAGTGCTGTCATCTCTCCTAGTACTCCAGGGACTCCCACCATCCTTTTCCAGAAGTCCCAGGGCAGACCATCCTCCCCAGGTGCCATACCCAAGGTTGTCGCAGCAAGAACCTGGTAGATCTCCTCCTCTAGCACTGGCAGTACCAAGTTATCCAACTCATTTGCTCGGGTAGGGTGCCAATCCTCCAATGCTTGATCAATGTCCTCAGCATCTGCCCCACCCTCCTCCTCACTCCACAATCCACTCCAATGCTTCTTTAACAATCTAAGAATGTCTTGTACCCTATGTACTAATATACCGTCAGCATTAAGCACCCCCTCCCACCTTTGCTGCACCCTTCTCACCTGAAGGGTTCTTATAAGAAACTTTGAGGGCTGCTCTCCTTCCTCCAGCCCCTGCCAATGAAGCTACACTGCCAGACCCTGGACCCTTGCCTCTTCCTCATTCCACAGCACCTGTTGTAGTTCAGCCACCTCCATTCTTAACCTTATCAATCACCAGTCCTCCTCTCCCTCCAATGTTGCCAGTCTTGCTCAGTCCTCCAAGAGTCTAGATAGTCTACTAGATGCCCACCACACCCTCCTCCTCCTCTGTCTCCCAGCCTCCATACCAGCCTCCCTCCAGAAGGTCCTGGCCATCTCCTTCATTCTCATCTACCGAATATCAACTGGGACACCTTCCTGCCTTCAGCACTCCACCTGCAGTTGAATGACTTCAGCCCATTTATCTCACTGGATCTTATCATCCAGTAAGGAGGAATTGAGACACCAATGTCCAGACCCATCCCCACTCCCCCCAAAATGTCCCTGCCCTAAAAGCCCCCAATGATCTGACCAAGGGCACCATTCTACCTCCAGCAACTTCCAAACATCCAAGCCCCAGCAGCTGGCTGTCAGAATCCAATCAATCCTCATCTCCAGGCCCCTGGCCCAGTATGTGTACACCCTCCTATTCCCCCAACATTCCCTACCCACATCCACCAGAGCACTCAGTCTTTCCACTTCCTCCCATGCCGCCAGTCCTCCACTCTGACCCACAGCTCCTCTTCCTCCATCAGTTCTATCCCTCAATATGTCTCGGACCATATTGAAGTCCCCACCGAGCACATCCACCCCAACCTCTGCAAGAATTCCACTCTCCTGTAGGTCTGTTACCCAATTCACCTGCTCACCCCATACTGCAGGGCAGTAACAGGAGTCCACCATGACTGGCTCCCAACCTGTGTGAATCCACTCTCCCCAGACCAATCTATCTCCCCAGCTCTGTATATCCCGTATCTTCCCTCTGCCTTTCCACACCAGAATTCCAACCTTGCCCTTCCAGACTACCTCACCTCCCCACTCCTTCGTCCATTCCAGTCTATCCAAGTCATCCTCACACCTGACATCCTGCAAGAGAAAGAAATTGGCCTCCAATCCCTTCAGCCAAGTAAAAATGTTCTTACGTCAATAAGCACCCCATAACCCATTCATGTTCAAAGAAAAAATGTTGGTTGTACTATTCAAAAGGGAAATTATATAGTTTCAGATGAGTCCTCTACTGCTCCATGTCCACTTCCTCCTGTGCCCTATCCAGGTTGTGCTCAGCAAGATCTTCTGCTTCCTCGGCCCTCTTAGCCTCCAATTCAGCCAGGATCTCAGCCATCTCTCCATCCTCCTTCTCCTCAAACTCCATACAGTACTCCAAGCAAGCCTCTTGCCAGAGCTGCAGTCTATGCTGCTTAGTCCAACAGTGGGCAGCCTGCTCACCTGCCACAACTGCCAGAGCAGCTTCCCTCTCCTTATCTACCTCATACCCCTCCTCCTCCAAGTATACTGCCAGAATTTCTGCCTTCAATGCTGCCACCACTCCATCACCCTGCAGGATCCTTGCCCAATGCTCATCACTCATCACTCGGAAGTCAACTTCCCCCAGCTCTTCTGCTGCCAAGTTGTTCATCATCCAGCACACCCAGAGCAAGTTTCCCACCTCCTTCCCTCTAGGGGTCACTGGCCTCCCTCCATCCAACATTGTAGTATTAGCCCTTACACTCACTGACTCATTCTATCTCTTCTCTAGGACATCCACCAATTCCTCTTCCCCAGTCGCCTCTACCAATCCCCCCTTCTCTACATTTGGGACTCCAAAGCACACCTGCTGAGCACTGCACATTGGTACATCCTCCACTACCCTACCTCTTGCTGCTGGACCCCTTCTGATAAGGGGGGAGGGTGAAGGTGAATTCTCCCAGGTTTCCTCCCAAACCTCAAGTGTGCTATCTTCATATGGATTCTTGCTTGGCACCTTCTCAGCCTCCACCTGCCCCCCCTCCTCATTCCTTCCACTACCAGCAGCCCAGACACTCGCCTCAGCACCTTCAGTGGTTGCACTATCACTTGCCTTCCTCATCACCTCCACCCCCATTTTTGTCAACAATTCCCTCTGCCTTCTGTGCTCTTGAGACCTCTCCCACACCATCTTGCTGATGCAGACTCACTTCCCACCAACACCTCAAGATGCATTGCCTCCTTGAATACCTTCCATGCCTTTGCCCTCCTCTCCACCACTCCACTCAACTCCTCCAGTGCTTCCAGCAAATCCTCCTCCTCCTCCTTGCTCCCCTTTACTCTCGTCACCTTGCACAAGAAAGCCCCCCACACCATCACTGAGGGCCAGTCCTGAGCCTTCCCAGTAGCCTCCTGCCCAGCCAACCGAATCCTGATGTCAACATCCCCTGTCCGGAGGGAGGTTCCTTTCCACACTCTGAACCCAATATCGACCACCTCCCCATACTCTGCCATGATCTCCTTGACTCTCTTTCTTATCTCTACAGCAGTAACCATGGGAACTCCTTTCACCAGAAGCTGCACTACTCTCAGGTCCCACCTCAGGTATCTCACCATTAGTATGCACACCTCACCCACTTTCATCCCAGCCTTCAAAGCCTCCTCCAGTGGCCCAGCCTCCTCAAATCCCACCTCCACCCCTTCTAGGCCCTTCAGGAACTTAACAGATGCCACACTACTCATCTGCTTCGTGATCAGCCCCAGAACCATTTTTGCTGTCACTGCCAAGCCCCGGAAACACATTGTGACCACAAATTCCGAGATCGACTTCTTGAGTAACAGAGCCACCGCCAGTCCCATTACACCATCCACCAGGTCCCCGGGCCTCATGCCCTTTCTACTGCTCAGCTCACCATCAGCAGTCCCATCTAGATTTTTTTCCAGATCACCCATCACACCCCCATCAGCAGTCCCTGCCTCAGCCACTACCCCCCCAGCTCCACCCCTATGGCCCTCCAGAGAGGCACCCTCAAGAGGTTGCTGCCTTGTAGCCCTCACCGGCACCCTCCCCCCTCTCAGCCAGCTCACCTTCTCTGCAAAGCTCGCTCTACCAGACCCTTGACCTCCAGCTCCACCCCCTCTTCCACTGCATCCTCCCACCAGCAGGCCCCTCATACTTCTCCCCAAGCCCAGGCCTCTCCCTACTTACTGCTATTCAAATGCTCCAGGGCCACCCTGTACAGTACGTACCTCAGGATACTCATTGGTTGCTATGATACTAGTAGCTTATCTCCAGAAACTACACCAAAAGTATTGCCAAAAGATTGTGTAACCTGAATGTTACTGGAGAAAGATAGCCTATTAATGCTACTCTGGTTAGCAAGTATATATCAAGACTTCTATTGAGGATCAAATCATCAAACTGTCATCAATGTTACTACCACAGTATTACTGTTCTTACTACTTAAGAAGAAGTATATATATATCAACATTTCAATAATTATAACTATTATAATAAAGATATACCATCTATACTTATTGATATTATAAGTAGAATCAATAAAAGTTAACCAGTCATATTGTTGAGCTTCTGTAACTATTAAGGGTCTATAAAGCAAAAGTCTTCTGAGAAGTACTATATAATTGAGAAATGATCAATCTGATATTCTCTTATCAAAAGAAATTTCTCAAAAGCTTGAATATCATTTTTGAGATCAGACTCACTAATAAGGCTTATGATTTCTGATCCACAGACTCTTGCTTGATGTTAGCAATATCCTTTATAATAATATTTCTTATACTAGAGAAAATACTAAGATTTTTACCAGCTTTTTGATAGTGGTAATAATAGTAAGTAATATATAGGACTTAGAGGTCTCTTGTTCAGTCAATGTTATAATTATCTGTAAATACTTTAGTCTATCACTATTCTCCAAGATATGAGTATGGTCAGGAGAATTAGCATACTATTCAACTTAGATCTTTTGAGCTACCATTATATATGTAATCTTAATTTTTGTGAAATATCACTCAGTGTCACAAGGGTTTGTTTTTCTCTACTTAATACTTATAAATTATTCAAACTTTCAATAGAAAAATTCAATAAGGAATAGTGACCACTTATTTCAAATATTTGAATGCAATAGAGCTCTAGATAACTTTTTAATAGAGATGAATAGAAGATTTTCTCATACCAATTCTTAAAGTACAATTAGTCAAGTATATAAAAGAAAGATCTAGATATTGAATAGATAAGCATATTTCTCTTCAGGTATTATTGTAGTAACTCTGTTAGTAGTATATTATACTAGTTTATAATAATTTCATTAGTATTATATTATATCAGTCTATAATAATTCTATTAGTAGTATATTGTATCAGTTCATAGTAATTCTGTTAGTAGAGTATTTTATCAGTTTATGGTAATTCCATTAGTAGTATATTATATCTGTCTATAATAATTCCTAATATGATTGTGAGAATAATAAATAATAATAATAATAATAATAAAGTACTTAATGAATAATAATCAGTGATTCATCTTATATTATATAATCTTATTTTGTCACTAAGTTAAATATCCTCTCTCTCTTCACAGGTCATCACACTCTCTCAACTCATTCAAGTTACCACTATCATTAGTAGTATATTGTATCAGTCTGGGTAATTCTATATAGTATATTATATCAGTCTATAGTAATTTCATTAGTAAAATATTATACCAGTTTGTGATAATTCCATTAGTAGTATGTTATATCAGTTCATGGTAATTCTATTGATTGTATATTATATATAGTATATTGTATCAGTTACCCTTTTAGGAAAGATTGTATAAGTATTTTTTCATATAATAAATTTATTATATAGTAGTCTTAGCTTTAGTAAATCTCATAGTAGAGTAGTTCTAATTACCTAGTATACTTAATATAATATATAGCTAAATTATAGTAACTAATTTGGTATATTTTTCTACTAGCTTATTACATTAGCCTCTACTAAAGAATAGTCTGTCCCAGGCTATCCTTTAATTTTAATTTTAATTTTATTTTTATTTTACAGACTCAAAGTTCTACAGATTTTATTAAAAGGTAATCTAGACTATATAGGCCAAAACTCTCTCCCACTACTCTCTAAGCACTATACTCTTATAAATCTAGGCTAGTTATTGTCCAGCATAGTGCTTCTAAATAAATTGAATCAATTTGAATCAAATCAAATTAAGGGTCATTTGAATTAAATCAAATTCAAATTAAATTGAGAGTCCAATTCAAACCCTATTTTTCAAAATATAATAACTTAATGAAAATATGTCCAAAATTAATGATCTTTAGCTTATTAGATTCTTCTTATATAGAGGAATCTAATAAGCTAAAGATTATTAAAGTTGGATATATTTTTGTTGAGTTATTATATTTTGAAAAATAGAGTTCAAATCAAATCTTAAATCAAATTGAATCTTTGATTTGATTTGATTCATTGAGAGCACTAGTCCAGTAGCTCAACTATACTAGATATAGTAGGGCTTAAGTTACTTATATCTCATTCTGCATACTATGCTGTTTCTATTATCAAAGAGTAAGCAACTATATATCTATAACCAAAGATGTATACCTGAAACTTCAATATATATATATAAGACTATATCTGAGCTAATTTGCATAGCCCCCACTACTTCAAGTAGAGTAACAGATAAAGAAAAATCTCCCTCAAAGTATAGAATGATAGATAGGACTGGTTCTCCTCAATAAAGTGAGTAAAAGACTTATATATAAGATATAAAAAGACTTCCAATACCCTACTACTTAAGCCTATAGGCCTCAATCATGTTGTTATATTAGCTTTCAGTATTAAGTATAACTAAGACATCTGATCTGGATAGTTTCAGACCCTCTGACCACCCTTAATAATTAGAGTCTAATCCTATATATTGTCAAAAGTAGTAGAGAGTAATATCTACTATCTAACTACTCTATACTAATCTGAAGATTCTATCAATACAGTACTTGCTCCAGCCCTGATGACAATCTTTAGTCTGATATCTGACTGATTCTTTTTTTTTTTTTTTTTTTTTTTTTTTTTTTTTTTTTTTTAATAGTCTCTTGAACTTTATCATTTATTATTAGTCTATCAAATATAAATACAGTACCCCATCTCACTACCCAATCCTCCTAGGAGGACTTCCCTCACTCTGTCTATAAATTTTCTCTACTAAATAATACTAATGACCTCTTTGCAGACCCCATCCTAGCTAGTCACTAACTCATCAAGACATCTACCATCAACTCTTCCTATCTTATCAGCTACTCTCTCAAACCCAATTGCCTCTCTTTCTCAAAAACAAAAAGCCAGTGTCTAGCCAATCCCACCTATATATCTGAAACCTAACCAATAGTGAGTCACTCATTTCTAATCCTCCCTACCAATCTATCTCTCAAATTCTCCCATCAACTTCTATCATCATCCCCCCTCCTTACAACATTCAATCTATTCCCAACTATTAACCAAAAGTCTCTAAGAATCTCACACTCTCTCAGCTAATATTCTGATATCTGCACAAACCCCTCTTTCTGTTCTATATTATAATACTCCTTACAATCAAAGTATCCACCCTCTATAAAATAACCTGAACAAAAGTTAAGCATGATATTCCTTCTCAGTAAGTGCTATCAAACTACTCAGAACTTAGATAGTAGCTATTACTATATCTCAACACTCTAAGCCCAAACTCTATTCCAGTCCTACCCCTTTCTAATACTGGCCATCTACCAGCCACTAGGCCATATATACTGTCCTAACTCTCTCTGGTACTCTACCCCATTACTAATATTGAAGTCAATCAGTAGAGTACCTCCCAACAATACTCAATCTCATCTCTATATTGTCAGATTCCATAGTATCTCTCTCTTAGTCTCCTGCTAGCAAAGATCAATATGGTACACCCCATTAACTACTCTCCACCAGAAGCCCTTATACTGTATGCACTCACTGTTCTGAAGCCCAACCAAAGACAATAGATCTCCTGTAGAGCCCTTTAGTAAAAACCTCATCTCCCAGACCTTTCTCATCAGAGAAACCCAGCTACCACCCCTCAGTTCCATAACTATCTTCAGCTACTAAGCTCTCAGACAATGTAGTCTCTTTGAAAAGTCAACCAGCCCAAGGCCTCCTCTATCCACTAGTAATAACAGAATTTCCCAGCTAATCTGACTCTGTCTCTCAGCCCAGATCTAATCTTTGGCTAGCTTCAATAGCCTCTTCACTACTCAGGCTGAAAATTTCAGATAATATACTAAATCTGATTCACTATTATTACCCTTTCTCTTATCTGTAATTATTATCTCTCCTCTCATCCTGACTCTATCCAAAAACAGTTATCTATGCTAGTACTATACTTACTGGAAAGCTCACCAAAGCTCAGAGAGCCCCACTATAGACATTGAGGACCTATAGATAACCTATATTGATACTTGATACTCAAGGTCAGCCAATACTCTATATAGCCTATGATATATCAAAATGATATCTTATTGATAGCAAAAGGAAGAAGATACTATATTAAAATAAGTATATCTTAAATATAGTCAGAGATATCAAAAACTATGAACAAGTAGAGAAGACACTAATTCAATACTTATAAAGAGACAACTCATCTCTCACCATGCTCTTATAAATACAGCAAACCAATTCAAAATAGAGGAGATAATAGTAGGAGAAAGAGAACTTAGAAGATTGCTTACCAACCTTATGACTAGTATAGTAGCAGAGAAAGAAATAAAACTGTCCTTTGGTTATTATTCTAATATAAGTAAGCATCTTCTGCATTAGCTTCTGTTTATCATTTTCTTTGATTTCAGAGCTACTCTATTCTAAGAGCTTCTCTTCTTTTTTAGAGAATAGTTCCTCAATATAATAGATAATACTTAGATAAGTAGCAGGGAGTTTTTTTTTTTTTTTTTGGATATCTCTAAGACAAAATTGGGTCTGGATTAATACTTCTATATTTTACTTATAGAGAGTGTAGAGTCTGTCTGCTATAATGCTATTTCTTTAGATAAGATCTATGAGATATATGGTATAAGTATACTCAGAGATTGAGAGATCTTATAGTTATTTTCCAATAGTATAGTATACCTATAGCTAGTAGATTTCTAGGAGTTACTGAGCTATAGTGAGGTTCTTTTGATGAACTTAAATTAATTGAAAGTAGTTGTAAATAGTTTCTCTAAACTAAGATAGAATAATTAATAGAGCTTGAAGACACTGATCAATTCTCTGAATTATTATATAGGAGATAGATATATCTTGAGATAATTAATATATACTAGAGTTCTCAGGATATATCTATCTATACTTCTTATATAGATACTTATTTCTCTGATATTATATAAGATAAGATCCTTTCCATTTGAGCTTCAGTCTAATAGTAAAGTTGTTTTAATTATACTTCTCCAGACTAGTACATAATCTCTAATCTTGATCTTTTAATTCTTTTGCTTCTGATCATAGTACTTCTTTTGTTTTTTCTAAGCCTTAATTATCTGAGCTCAGGCTTGATTATATAATTATTCTGTCTTTTTGAAGAGATCTCTGAGGTTCTTATAATTTATAGTTCTGATTATTTTAGTAAATATTATCTTAAATAGCTTTGTTTGATGGAGATAATAAAAGTGTTCTGAATTTCCTATAGAATCTCAGATAAGCAGAAATCTCAGTTAATAGAATTAACTTAGATAAGTTCTTTCTTAATGATCTAGTTCATTCATTCTATCATATCATTAGTTTGAGAGTAATATAATATAGTTTATTTGAGATAAATCTTATGAATTTGGATATAACTTATAATTATATTATTGATGAATTTCATATCTTGATCAAAAATAAGTTCTTTCAGAAGTCTCTATCTGGGTATAAGATTATAGAGAATGCTAACAATGGTTAAGGCATCAGCAATTTCTATTGAAAAAACTTCAGACCATTTAGTCAGATGTTTTATAAATACTAAGATATATATATTTATTTCTTCTTAGTATAACTAGTAGGGGTTTGATAACATCTACTCTCTATCTCTGAAAAATATTATCTGATAGTATAACTGAATTGAGCTTTCTGTAGTCTATACAGAGTCTATCCTTCTTTCTTTAGTATAATAAGTATAAAGCTAGTCCAGAGGCTAATATAGAGTCAGATAACTTCATTATCTAAGAGTTTCTAAATATATTCCTTCTTGAATATCTTTAGATAATAGAGTATTCTATAAGACTTTTGTTAGATAGTTGTTGTATTTTCTGTATTTATACTATAGTAGTATAATAGATTATTATAGATTGCCATAGTCTGTAGTAATGATATCCTGGTATTTATAAAGGAGTTCTACTAGTTGCTACTATTGCTGAGGTGTTAATTCTTCTCTAATATTAATAGAAGGCTTTACTTTCTCTTGAGTTATAGAAAGGTCTTTCTTTTTTCTGAGACTTTCTACTATTTTTCAATAGACTTAGTTTATAAACTTCTCTATATATTTAATTGAGATAGAGCACCAGATAGTCTATAATAGTTCCTTTTAGCAGAATGAGACTTTCTTAGCTAGTACTTCCAATAAATTAAATTAAATCAAATTTGACCCAAATTTGATTTGATTTGATTGAATCAAAGGTCCAATTCAATTTGAGATTTAATTTAAATGCTATTTTTTGAAATGTACTAACTCAATGAAAATATGTCTAAATTTAATTATCATTAGCTTGTTAGATTCCTCTATATAAGAGGAATTTAATAAGCTAAAGATCATTAATTTTGGATATGTTTTTATCAAGTTATTATATTTCAAAAAATAGAATTTGAATTGGACCCTCAATTTGATTTAAATTGAAAAATCCCCAATTCAATTCAATTTAAATAACTCTTAATTCAATTTGATTCAAATTGATTTAATTAATTTGGAAATACTAGATTTCTAGCTTTAGTTGGTTACTCAAGAGTACATAGAGTTCATCTTGTCAAGAAACATATATTTTTCTATATCTAGGTTCTTGATTTCCTCATTGAATTCAAAGAGAGGTTTCTAGGATCAGGTGGTGTAAATATTTCAAAGATGGTCTGCTTTTCTGGTTTTAGGATAAGGTTCTTATATAGCTTGACTAGTTGATAGTATATATACTTATTGAGAGATATTTTTCTTAAAGTGGTTAATCTAGTAAAGGTGTACTTCTTTTTTATCTGAGCTTTCAAATTCTTCAGTTTGTCTTGTACCTTGAGTTGGAGAGTCTTGACCTTTATGAAGATTGCTTGTGCAATCTTTTGTTTTTTATAAATTTAGGTTTATTCTATATATTATTATTCAGAATAATCTTGATTTAGTAGAGTTTATTATTCCTCTTTTTATAGTATTCCTTATTTAGCAAGTCTAGACTTTAAGGTCAATTGGATGTAAGTTTCTTTAGATTGCTAAATAGCTAGTTCTATACTAAGTACTGTCATTCTTTCAGACTTAATAGATTTATCTCTAAGATTATGAAAATTATATTCTATATCTTCTTGATAAGCTTTGATTGGAAATTTGGTCTTGGGATATAGTAAGACATCCTAGACAATATCTTTACTAAGTTTAGATTATCCTTAGACTGAGGCTCTAGTAGATATAAGTCTCCAGACTCTAAGGTTAAGCTGGCTCTAGTAGAGGAATCTTGAAGGTAATTGATTTCTCTTTTTTTTCATAGGATTTAGAGCTTCTATAAAGTTGATGATATCTTCTATCTATCTTTAATAGATTTTATATCTAATGAGAGCTAAGATGTCATTTTTTAGATTATAGATCTTAAGAGTCATTTTTTTATTTATTTCTTAGTCTGATTTCTTTTGATCTGAGCTCTGTTATTTTCTTTTTTCAGTATATTGTAATATAGAAGATACATAACTATATAAGTATATCAGATTTCTGTATCTTGAAAACTTGATCTTCTTTGACTCTTTAGAGTCCTCAAGATACAGAAGTAGGTGAGTTCAAAGTATATCTGTCTGTAGATATATACTAGTTCTCTTACTTTTACTTTACTTTGAACTTTTTCAATCTGAGGTTTATTCACTTTAGATATTGGGGATATTTATACAAGTTTTCTAGCTATAAGGTGGTTAAGTTATGAGTTACTTTTTGCAAGTATTGAATCTTTTCAACATCTGTAGAAGATTTTGACAATTGCAAGGATTTCAATATTTACAAAATCTTTAGCTTTTTTTTTTTTTTTTTTTTTTTTTTTTTTTTTTTTTTTATTTTTTTTTTATCACAAAATCTTTAGCAGTTGTCAAAGTTTTTCACATTTGTAAAATATGACTACTATTTATATAATTAAGCTATATTTGTAGATATCATGATCAAATATCTATTTCTCTAATTCATATTACTAATTTAAATTAACTATTATAACTTCCTCCTAAATAAGTAATTTATTTCTAAAATATCTTATTCAAACTCCCAAGTCTTGATCAATTGAATCTCTTTATACTATATAATTTGTGCCATTATATTCTCCTAATGTTATTTCTTGATGTATCTAAAGTCTCCTAGGACTACTTTTTGAAAATAAGCTAGAGCTATTTCATCTTTTCTGAATAACTTATATACTCTTTTGACAATAGTAATCTGAGTATAAGAGAGCTAACACTCTCTGATCCAATCTTCTTTTTCCATTTCTGGCTTTGAGTTTAGTAGCTGTCCCAACTTGAAGTATTCCTGAAACTCAGTTCAGTTCTAGTAGATCTTGAAATGTGAAATTTATGACAAGTGTGTCTATACTATACTCTGGATACTATCAAAGGATTCTTCTATAGTTGACAGCTCAGTGGAATACCACTGTCATTCTATGGCTCATTGATCAGTACTGGTGATCTTGAGGGTGATATCATTACTTTGCTGACTAGTCATAATGTTTCTTAAGTCAGTTTTGATGGATAGTAGTGATGATTGTGCCTGAGAGTTTTTATAGCCAAAAGGTAGTTCCTTTTATATCTTGCACCTGGTAAGGTCCTTCCCACTTAGGCTCCAGTTTGCATGATCATGAAGCTTCTACTATTGTGTTGGTTGCTAACCACCCCATCAAGACGGTGATGCCATCTTCCCACGTTGCACACAAAACATCACACCACACCCTTTGGTCTCCCGAAATCCATCGTATCCCAACATGTCCCACTTCGGCCTTTGAAAAATTCCGCATCCTGGCCTGGGAGGAGGGGATCACGCCCACCAACCATGACACCATTACACTGCCTTGATCACCACCCACCCCCTACCCCCCCAAAACCCCAAACTCCAACCCCAACCCAAACTCACCTCCGAACTGTCACCGACAACTACGTCCACCTCGCATTTGCACGTGTGCACAATGAGATGGCTCATTAATATGACAATATGGTTCAAGATCTGCTAACTTTCCCAAAACATCATTCTTTCGCAGAAGCCTTTGGCTAATGAGCAAGGGGTAAAAATCCAGAGATACCTACATGTGTTCATATTTTCGGGAAAGAGCTATAACGGCTTCATATCCAAAGGGTAGCCCGTAATTATTACTGATTCAGAGTCCTCTTCGAACCAAACTTGACCCTGTCCCCTCCTTCAAGACCCGATCACCTTCCCCCATGAAATTTGCCAAGATTCGCACAGGCCCTTCCCCTTTTTTTTTT
>RBNI01003808.1:0-15160 GCA_003990745.1 Jimgerdemannia flammicorona
GGGCGGCGGGGGGGGGATTCGGGGAGTCAAGGAGGATTGCATACCTTTCGTTACAAGCGGCAGTGGGGGGGCGAGAGGGTGCAGCACAGTTTACAGCGGGAAGGAGCAGCGAAGGGGGCTGGGTTGGGTTGGTGTACTCTCCAAGTGAGTCAAGAAGGTTCAAGAGTTTGTGGTCTTGCATAATTACAACGACGAAGGGCCGTCCATTCCTCTGGACCTTAATGGTGATGTCATCAGTGCATATGCACGAGCTTGTCCGAAGAAGGGAGATCGCATGTATTTCCGCCCCCCCAATCAACAATCTCCCGTCCCATGCAAGGCCCTGTAACCATACATTCCACACCTTCATCCGCCTGTCAACAATTTTGTCACCTCTTTCGCTTTTCGGGATCAAAGACTTGCCCATCCCGACATCATAGGGTCTGACCCCCCCACCCCCACCCCCAGCCTTAATGCCACGGTACCTCACATAAGCAAATAGACTCATGCGGCCCCGGGAAAGAGAAAAAAAAAAAATCGTCCTCCAGAAGGAAAGCTCTCCCAAATCGGGTCAAATGACGACAGATCGCACGAGTCCCTTGTAGTTCAAACATCCCAAATTGTTTCGACCCGCCAGCAGGGAAACAAACCCGCCTCTGTCATGCCCGCCCCTTTTTATCGACCTTTGCCAAACAAAACCACACATGGATGTCAAATAAAATGCCGCTCCTCACCCAACTGTCAAAATCGGATCGGCTTCATACCTCCGGTGTGACGGCAACCATTTTTCTATTTTAATTTCCGCCCAAAACACCCAAAATTCCAATCCAATCTCCGGCTCGACACTAAAGATACCCTGGTTTGTTGATGCAAAAGCCTGAATCGAGAGCATCCTCTGTACCAATGCACCAACGTAACAAAAGAAAATCCAAAATTCTGATCGGACGGTCGTCCACCCTAAAACAAGCCCGGAACGCACGGTCGCCACATCCTCTCGCCGCATTATTCCGCAATCCCGGGTGGGATATGTACGCTTCCAGGAATTACCATCGCGTACTATGCAACACAATTGAAATAGCCATAAACAAACCTATTTTATAATAGATATGACATGACATATATATAATAGATATATTACATGACATATAATAAATATATGTCATGACATGGTTTTTGTTTATGGTATTTCAATTGTATTGCATGTGACCAGCGCTTTGTAGAAAAGTCCTGTCCAGTGGCAGCACAACGATATTTCGTGTTTTTTTCCCTCCATTTTCTCAGTTTCGCGAGGCATAATGGTGTTAGCGTCTTCCAATCTTCCTCTCTGTGCAATCGAGGCGCGGGCGCACCGTCGTCCGAGTACATAAGGGTAGGTAGGGTTCGGGGGGCTGGTTCGCGAGAGGTGGTACCATTCATTACGTGATGTATTTATTTTCAGGAGAGGTACTCTGTGGAGCACAATTACTACATTGCGTGCATTGTTAGGTTTCATACCAGACCCATGGATGGAACTATCCAATAAATTGTACATTTTTTTTTTTTTTTGCTCAGAGAGATCTCTCTGTAGCACCTCTCTATCCAGGGGAAATAAAACTCCCTAATATCTATTCACCAGAATAGCCACCTGACTCTCCTTCAACAGACTGACCAAGGATTACCAAAATCCTAAGAGAACTTCAATATACTTCAGTACTCTCTCCAGTCATATTTGTTGAACCCTATTATAAGCTTTTTTCTGGTTCAGAAACACTAGATAACCATCTACCTCTATAGCTCATGTCTTCTCAATAACTCTATATATCTATATCATCTCATCTTAGATCAGATAGCTACTGACAAAACTTCCCTGCTCCTCTCCCAGCATCTGCTGAGCCACTTCTTATAACCTGGCCACTAATATATTTGTAACCAGTTTGCAATCTATATTTAGAAGTATGATCAGCCTCCAGTTCTTCTACTCCTCTCTTCTCTTCTTATTCTTATATAATAAAGCTACAAGCCCTAGATACTATTCCCCAATCTAAGTCTCAGAACTAATAACTTCATTATATATCTAAGCTATCTCCTCTAATACTATCTAGACATCCACTATTCTCTTCCAGAAAACCCAAGATAAGTCATCCTTGCCAGATATCATCCTAAGACTTATTGTTACCAAAACTCTAAGATCTTCTCTTCTTATACTGATATTCTAAGTTTGCTCAGATTCTCTATCAGATCTGGGTACCAGTTCTCCAGATACTGCTCAATGACTAGTACATCCTCCCCACCCTCCTCCTTGCTCTATAATAGCCTCCAATGCTCACTTAACTAATCCAAGATCTCCTGAGTCTCTACTACCATCTCTCTAGACTCATTTAATACTCTATTCTACTACTGTCACACTTTTCTTATCTAAAGAAGTCTTGACAAAAACTTTATAGGCTATTTCTCCTCTTCCAAGCCCTGCTACTAGGCTGACATACTCTTTATTTGCAAGTCCTTCTTCTGTCTCAGTAGTCTCTATAGTTTCTCTACATTAAGTCTGATATACTAGGCCTTCCAATTCTCCCTCTTCTCTCTCTCCAGCAATTCAGTCTATTCCAACAATAGCTTCTCTAACTGATATAAAGTCCACCTCATACAGCTTCTCTTCTGAGTACTTTTCTCTCTCTCAGCCTTCCTCTAGAACTACTGAGTATCTTTTTTTTTTTTTTTTTTTTTTTTTTTTTTTTTTTATATAGTCACTTGAACTCTATCATTTATTACCAATCTATTAATAAGTTTACAGTAACTCCATCCACTATCTGATTCCCATAGGGGAGCCCCTCCCTGCATTATTACAAATAAAAACCACCTTCTTCCCCACTACTCCCACTCTCCCCCCACTCTGCTGACAGATCTTCTCTACTAAGCAGCACCTTTGCCCACCCTATAACCCCCAACCAAACTACCAGCCTGTCAAGGCATCTTCCATAAGGCTATACTAATGCAGCAACTGGTCCCTCAAGCCCAGTCTCCTCCTGTCTTCAAAAACAAATAGCCAGTGACTGATCAGCCCCACCCACATTGCCAAAACCCAGCCTAAGATAAGCCACTCCTTTCCCATCCCCCCCACCAGTCTATCCCTCAGATCCTCTCACTGACCCCATGTACTATCTCCCCTATATACTACCCCTAAATGATCTCCAACAGCTTACCAAAAGTTACTAAGTACCTCACACTCTCCTAGCCAATGTTCAGGCATCTGTACATATCCCCCTTCCTGCCCTACATTGTGACACTCCTCACAGTCAAAGCAACCCCCCTTGATAAGATGACCCAAGTGAAAATTGAGCATTATATTCCTCCTCAATATGTGTCACCAGACTATCAAATACTTTGGCAGTATCTACCTCTACACCTCAGCACTTCAGGCCCACATGCCATGCCAGTTCCAATCTTCACTGATACCCACTCTTTGTTATCCACTAGGCCACAGATTCTGGCCTTGTCTCTGTTGGCAGTCTATCCCTTTACAAATGTTGAACTCAATTAAGAGAATATCTTCCAGCAGTACTTGGTCTCATTGCCACATCTCTGAGTCCTAAGCTACCTCTCCTTTATTCCCCTGCCAACAAATTCCAATATGGTGTACCCCCTCTGCTACTCTCCACCAGAAGCCTTTATATCTCAGTTGTGCAGTATTCCAAAGTCCAACCAATGATAGGAGATCTTCTGTTAAGCCTCTTAGCAAGGATCTTATCTCCCAGACCTTTTGTAATAGGGGGACCCAACTGCCCCCTCTCAACTCTACTACTCTCTTTAACCACCATACTCTCAAGTAGTATAGTCTTATCAACCAGCTCAAGCCCTCCTCTCACTACTGATAAGGACAAGACCTTCCAACTGATCTGACTCCTCCTTCCAGCCCAGATCTACCCCTTGGCCAGCTTCATCAATCATTTCACCACCCAGATTGAGAAGTCCAGATAATAAGCTATATACCATAATTTCAGCAGCTAATAGATGTTCAAAATCAAGATATGCCCTGCTAGAGACAAGTGACAACCCTCTCAGCTCTGCAGAACCTCTTCCCAGATTCCAACCCTCTACTCCCACTAATGTCTAGGTAGTACCAACCCATATACTGACAAATAAATGCCCAAGTACTACACTGCCTCACCAGTAGGAACAATTGTTCCGATAACATCCCCTTCCACCAAGCCATTGTCCAATACTATTGTTTCACACTTGTGCCAGTTGAGTTTAGCCCCCAGAGTTCTCCTCATACTACTCTACTGTCTCCTTGAGCTCCTTGACATCAGCAATGGATCCTAGGCCAACTACCATGTTATTAGCAAAGACCTCTACTTTCCACCCAATTCCAAAGATAGAGAGCCCCACTATCTTCCACCTGATCCTGTCCATTAGGGGCTTCAGAGAAAGAGCATATAGAATGGGGGACAGTGGGTCTCCCTGGGATACACCCCTACTCAGAGGAAATGGCACCTCTCTATGTTCATTGCATATGAGTGTAGCCCTACTCCCTTCTAGTAGGCTGATCATTGCTAACCAGAACTGGTATGGTACCCTAGTTCTATCTAATACTTTCATCAGCCAGACTCACCACACCCAGGTATAGGTCTTTTTTTGGTCCAAAAAAAACAGTCACCTGTCCAGTCCACAAGCTCATGCCCCTTTAATAATGCCATGTATCCAGGCTGTACCATCTCTAATAAGCCAGCCTTCTACGAAACCCCTCTGCTCAATACTTAAGACTTACTGGGCCATCTTTTATAGCCTCACAACCACCACCTTAGTCACCAACTTTCTGTCCATATTCAGCAGCATAATTGGCTGCCAGTTCTTCCAATCCTCTCACCTTCCTTTGTTCTTATACAGCAATGTCACCAGCTCCAGATCCTGCTCTCTCACCCATCTCTCTGTCTGTAGAATAGAGTTACATAGTGCTGTCATCTCACCTAGCACTCCTGGAACTCCCACTATCTTCTTTCAGAAGTCTCAGAGCAGACCATTCTCCCCAGGTGCTATACCTGAGATTTTTACAGCAAGAACCTGGTGGATCTCTTTCTCTTGTACTGGTAACACCAAGTCATCCAGCCCATCTACTCATGGAGGGTGCCAATCCTCTAATGCCCAGTCAAAGGCAGTAGCATCTGCCCCACCTCTCTCCAGTAACATTCAGGTTACACAAACTTCAGACAATACTTTCGACAATGTCTTCAAGTATTGGTGTTATCAACATAGTGAGTAACATGTATTCTAGTGAGCATACTGGGCAGGGGGGGCCCCAGTGCCTTTGACTGGCAACATGTGGGGGGGGGTTAAGGTGCTGGTATTAGCATGCTGAGCACTTCAATGAGGGGATATGGGGCCAGGGGTGGTGGCAGAGGAGGTGCAAGGCCACATGGGGGAGAGAGGATGATCTTCGCAGATAAAGTCAGGATGGGAAAGCAGATAACTGAGCTAGATGGCTGGCTGGAGCTGGGGAAGGTGTCTGCTACCACGAGTGGTAAAGAGACCTCTCCACTGGGGGGTCAGCATAGTGGGGCTAGAGGTGTAGTGGCTGAGGCAGTGACTACTGATGGCAGTATGATGGGCAATCTGGAAAAAAATCCAGATGTGACAGCTGATGGGGGACCTGGACAGGGGTGTGGCATAGGACCTAGAGACCTAGCTGATGGTGTGATGGGCCTCATGGTGGCCCTGTTACTCAAAAAGTCTAGATTGGAATTTGCTGTCACACTGTGCTTCCATGGCTTGGCGGTGATGGCGAAGATGGTGCTGAGGCTGCTGGCTAGTGAGGTGAAGGGTGCAGCCTTGGTTAAGTTCTTGAAGAAGCTGGAGGCAGTCAAGGTGGGGTTTGAAGAGGAGGGTTTGCTACTGGAGGTAGTGGAGAAGGGTGTGGTGGTTGGAGGGATTTTAGTGCCAATGGTGAGGTGTATGTATTGGGATTCCCAAGTGGTTCATCTGGTGATTGCAGATATGCCAATGGTGAAGAAGGAGGAGGTGAGGAAGCTGGTCATAGATGTGGTGAAGGAGTATGGTGAGGTAGTCGATATTGGGTTCAGAGTATGGGAGGGGACTGAGCTCAGGACAGGAGATGTGGATGTCTGGTTGAGGCTGTTCAGGATGGAGAATATCAGAAAGGCTAGGGACTGGCTGGTGGCACTGAAGTGGGGCCTGGTGGAGTGCAAGATATCAAGGGTGAAGGGGTCAGAGGAAGATGAGAAGGACTTGCTGGAGGTGCTTGAGGACCTGGCAGGGGCTGTGGAGAGGAGGCAAAGGGCAAGAAGGTGTGAATGGACAAGGTGCTCTGGGAGAAGGCAAAGGGGAGATAGCTGCAGAAGGATTTGCTGGCCAGTTTGGATGGGGGTCAGAAGGCAGGGGCTATGGAGGAGGGCACTGGAGCAAGTGCTAGCATCTGGGCAGAGGCTGGGCAGCAAGGGGAGAAGACGAAGGAGAGTGGGGGACAGGGGCCAGAGGAGGTGGTAGTGGACATGGTGATGGTAGATGATAATCAGATCCAGTATGGTATTTCCAAGGTAGGAGAGGGGGAGTTGGAGGATATGTCAGAGGATGGTTGGGATGAGTCTGTATGAACTGAGGAAAGGAAGGAGAGAGAGGCAGATTTGGCACAGGCAGTGGGGGGGAGAAGTGGCTGTTGAGGGTGCTGCAAATATGGTAGCTGAGGAACTGGGAGAGATCGATTTCCAGGTAATAAGTGAGGACTTCTGGGGGATGAGTGCTGCGAGGGGAGGAGGTTGTGAGGAAGTTGAGAGATAAGATGATGGCAGCTCTTCTGGAGGCAGAGGAGTATGAGATTACTAAGGCAAGGGAGACAACACTCTTGGGTATTGCCAATGAAAGGGCAGCTTATCTGTGGGGGCTGCAGAAGGGACTGGCAAAGTGGTAGGTGGTATGTGAGGAGCACTGGGCATCAATGGAGATGGTGGATGGTGAGGACTGTGTAGAATTGTTGGCAGCTCTGGATGAATAGCAAAATGTGGAAGATGAGATTGCAGCGGAATATAACCTGGATCTGGCTGGAGAGGAAGTGATCATGGAATTGTAGATGTGGAAATATTAATACTCTCAAATACTTCACTATGATTAGTATAACCAACATTTCTTCTATGAATGTCAATGGGCTCAGAGGGACTGGGAGGCAACATATGATTTTTGGATGGCTGAAGAAACTAGAGGCAGATCTCTTCTTACTTCAAGATATATGGTGTGAGGGTGAGGAAGATAGCCTGGAATGGACAAGAGAGTGGGGTAGGGTGGTAGTTTGGTAGGGTAAAGTGGGGATCCTGGTTAGGAAGGGGAAAGGGGACATTGTAGATACTGGATATTGGGGTAGTAGATTAGTGTAGGGGACATGGCAGAGGCCTGGATGGAACTCAATTATGGTGGGATCTTATTATTGCCCAGCTGAGAGGGGGACCCAAGTGGTGTAAATTAGAGATCTGCAGGATTCTGGGCTCTTGGTTAAGGCTGGGGTGGATTGTCTAGGGGATGATTTTAATATGGTATGGGAGAGTAGGCTGGACAGAACTGATGGGGGATGGGGTATGGCTGGAAGGAGTAGGGGATTGGAGGACTGGGAAGAGGTGGAGAGACTCAGCTCACTGGTAGATACCATGTGATTTCAGGATGGAGATTGACATCTATATACTCACTGGGTGGGAGGACTTGGTACTAGGATTGATTGGATTCTGACTGCTGAGTGTTGGAATAATACAGTTTGGGAGATGATAGAGGTCAAGTAGTGCCCTTGGTCAGATCACTGAGGTATTCAGGAAGGTAGGAGGTTTGGAGGAAGCGAAGAGGGGCCAGGACATTGGCATCTGAACTCTTTGCTGCTGGATGAGATGGACCTGTAGAATGCATGGGTGGTAGTGGTATGATCCAAGGTTAATAATTGAAGGAGAGCCAGGATGAGGATTGGAGATAGGTGGCATAGACTGAAATCCGAAGCTCAGAGGTACTGGGGGGAAGTGGGGAAGGAGCAAGATGCTTAGTGGAGGAGACAAGTCCGATGGGCATCTAGGAGACTAGAAAGACTACTTCTGAATTGGGCTGGGCTACTAGAGGAGGAGAAGGTATTGGACTGGAAGGCTAAGTGGGCTAAGCTAGAAGTGATAGAGCTGCAGGATTTGTTGAGAAAGGAGAAAGCAGTGCAGGCTCAGGCTATGGTAGCAAGGCTATGGTGGCAGGGATTGGAAGAAGGAGAAAGGCCCACAAGGTTTTTGTCCTGTCTCCTTCACACTAGGAGAGCAAGACACTGGTAGAAAGGAGTCCTTAACGATGAGGGAGAGATGTTATTAGGTATGCAGGGGATCCTTGGCCAGTTGAGTGCCTGCTGGAGTAACCTCTAGAGTGAAGAGGAGGGAGGGGAGGTAGTGCAGGACATTGAGCAGCATCTGGAAGAGTGGCACTAGAATCCTACAGCAGGGTTGGGGGATCTTGGCCAACCAGTTTTGGGAGAGAAGATCCTTTGAGTTCTGGCATCAATAACTCTGGGAATGGTGCCTGGAGAGGATGGTTTGCCTTGGGACTTTTGGAAATGTATGGCATCTGTAGAGGAGGCACTGGAGGAGATATCGCTGATGTGTGATGTGGTCATCAGTACTGGGGAGTAGATTGGAGGGCAGCAGTTGGGGCTGGTATCCCTGCTGTATAAGGACAAAGGGCATAAGGAGGACTGGAAGAACTGGAGGCCAATTATGCTGCTGGATATAGACTGCAAGCTGGTCACCAAAATCCTAGTGGTGAGGCTATAGGGTGTGGCTCACCAGGTGCTAGGGAAGGAGCAGTGAGGCTTTGTCGAGAGCCGACTGATCTGAGATGGCACAATATGGATTCATGGTATCATTGAAGGTGCTTGGGCTACAGGGGTAGATGGCTGCTTGGTCTTCCTGGACCAGGAGAAGGCCTATGATAGAGTCTGGAGAGTATGGTTAGAGAAGGTACTGGAGCACATTAGGGTACCAGTGGGCATTTGTTGGTCACTCATTAGATTACTGGAAGGGAGTAGGGCTGCAATTCTGGCGAATGGTCACAGGGGGGCTTCTTTCCCCTTGGGGAGGGGGGTGCCTCAGAGTGATCTGCTGTTACCTATCTTTTATGCCTTCACCCTGGAGCCTTTATTGGATAGGATCCGGTGCAGGGTTGGTAGATTGAATATCTTGGGCATCAATTGGAAGGTGGGGGCCTTTGCAGATGATATAGTGATTGGGTTGGGCTCAGTAGCAGATGTGGCTATGCTCAAGGAGACAGTTGAGTGGTATGAGAGGTGTTCTGGGGCAAAACTCAACTGACACAAGTGTGAGACAATGGTCCTTAGAGAAGGAGTCATAGGTGGGGATGTTATTGGAACAATTGTCCTGGCTGGAGGAGTGGTATGGTACTTGGGTATCTATTTCTCAGTGTACAGCTCTTTACTTCCCAAGAAGTGGTGGGAGTGCAAGCTGGTAGAATGGGGGAAAGTACTGATGAGTTGGGGTGGTAGACAGGTGTTACTGGCAGGAAGAGTAACTGTTCTGAAGGTATACTGGATGCTGAAGCTTTGGTATCTGGGCTACCATTTGGACTTTCCTAAGTGGGTAGTTAAAAAGCTTCTCAAGATGGCCCACTCTTGGCTCTGGGATGGACACTGGAGTTAGATTGGTTGGGAGGCAATCTCCACGAGTCATCTCTCTCTGGTATCTCTCGAGTTACACAACATTCGGGAAGCAACTACAACATTGTTTTGGAGAAAAAGAGACTAGCAACATAGCGACCAACAAGCAATCTGAGGTGCATACTGGGCAGGGTGGCCCAAGTGCGTTCGACTGGCAGCAAGTGGGGAGGGGCCCTGGTCTGGGGGGAGGGATGAGGGGGCTGCTGGCAGGTGGGCATGGAAGGGGAGGAAGTGGAGGTGGTGGACAAGGATCTGGGAGGGCGAGTTTTGCTGAGACGGTAAAGGAGAGGAGGCAGACGTCAGGGCTAGAGGGTTGGTTGAAGAAAGGCAAGGAGGCAGAGAAGGCGTCTGCACTTGGGGGAGTGGCCCTTGGCAGAGGGGGTGGTGGGGCTGGAGGTGTAGTGGCTGGGGGGGGTGTGATGGCTGATGGCGACGGGACTGCTGATTTGGAAAAAAATCCAGATGTGACTGTGGATGGTGCGGCTGAGAAGAGGGGGCTCGGGAGGCAAGGGGATTTGGCAGATGGTGTGACAGGCCTGGCAGTGGCACTATTACTCAAGAAATCGATTTCAGTATTCGCAGTGACACTGTGCTTCCGGGGCCTCGCGGTGATAGCAAAAATGGTCTTGGGGCTGATTGCTAAGCAGGTGGCTGGAGCGGCATCCATTAAGTTTTTGAAGGGACTGGAAGGAGTGGAGGTGGGATTTGAGGAGGCTGAGCCATTGGAGGAAGCATTGAAGGTTGGACTGGTAGTTGGAGAGGTGTGTGTACCAATGGCTTGATGCCTGAAATGGGACCCCAGAGTGGTCCAACTGTTGGTGAAAGGGGTGCCCACAGTGACGACAATGGAGATGAGGAAGAGGGTTGAGGAGGTCATGGCGGAGTATGGAGAGGTAGTGGATATTAGATTTAGAGTCTGGGAGGGGACTTCGCTCAGGACGAGAGATGTGGATGTGAGGATTCGATTGGTAGGAAAGGAGGCAACTGGGAAGGCAAGGGACTGGCCTTCTGGTATGGTCTGGGGGGCGATTGTATGCAAGGTGACGAGGATGAAGGGGAGCGAGGAAGAGGAAGAGGACTTATTGGAAGCACTGGAAGAGCTGAGTGGTGTGGTGGAATGATGGGCAAAGGCTTGGAGGGTCTTTGAGGAGGCAACACACTTGGAGGTAGTAGATGGGAAGTGGTTTCGAGTGAGCAAGGTCCAGTGGGAACGGGATCAGGGACGTAAGAGGCAGAGAGAACTGCTGGTAAAAATGAAGGGGGGACCTCTGAAGGCGACAAGCAGGATGGTGGCCGCAGAGGGGGCCAAGGCGAGTGTCTGGGCTGGCGAGGGAGGTGAAGGTGCTGGGAAGGGGACTGATGTGAACAAGGAGGTGCCTGGCAAGGACCCATATGCTGATGGTACACTGGAGGTGTGGGACGAGACATGGGAGAATTCTCCAACACCTACTCCCCTTATTAGATGGGGCCCAGCTTCGCGAAACAGGGTGGAGGAGGATGTGCCAATGAAGGGGGCCCAGCAAGTGCGATTTGGAGTTCCGGAGGCAGCAAATGGAGGACAAGTGGTGGTGGTGGGCGAGGAGGAACTGGTGGATGTCCCAGAGGAGTGGGATGAGGCTGCGAGCGCTGGGGCAGACACAACAATGCTGGAGGATGAGAGGCTGGCAACCCCTGGAGGGAAGGAGGTGGGGAACCTTCTTTGGATGTGCAGGATGATGAATAACCTGGCAGCTGAGGAGCTCGGTGAGGTGGATTTGAGGGTAATGAGTGATGTCCATTGGGAGAAGATTTTGCAGGGGGAAGGAGTGGTGTTGGCGTTGAAGGCAGAGATCCTGGCAGTGTATCTGGAGGAGGAGGGCTATGAGGTCAATAAGGAGTGGGAGGCAGAGATGGCGGAGGTTGCTGGTGAGAGGGCTGAATACTGCTGGACCAGGCAACATGGACTGCAGTTCTGGCAGGAGGCCTGCTTGGAGTACAGGGAGGAATTCGAGGAAAAGGCAGATGGGGAGATGAACGAGCTGTTGGCAGGGCTTGAGGCTCAGAGGGCTGAGGAGGAGGAGGTAACCATGGAACACAATCTGGATTTGGCACAGGAGGAGATGAACTTGGAGCAGTAGAGGCAGCTTGTTTACACACCATATTTTCACTATGAACAGTACAACCAATATCTTCTCTTTGAATGTGAATGGGTTATGGGGCGCTTATTGACAAAAAAACATTTTTACTTGGCTGAAGGGATTGGAGGCCGATCTCTTCCTCTTACAGGATATCAGGTGTGAAGATGACTTGGATAGACTGGAATGGACGAAGGAGTGGGGAGGCGAGGTGATCTGGGAGGGCAAAGTTGGGATTCTGGTATGGAAAGGCAAAGAGGAGATAAGGGATGTGAGGAGCTGGGGAGAAAGATTGGTCTGGGGAGAGTGGATATGCACAGGTTGGGAGCCAGTTACAGTGGGCTCCTGCTACTGTCCCGCGGTACGGAGTGAGCATGTGGATTGGTTGAAGGGTTTACTAGAGAATGAGATTCTTGCTGAGATTGGGATCGACATGCTTGGTGGGGACTTCAATATGGTCAGGGACATAGTGAGGGATAGAACTGATGGAGGATGGGGAGTTGAGGGGCGGAGTGAGGGACTGGCAGTATGGGAGGAAGTGGAAAGACTGAGTGCTCTGGTAGATGCCAGTAGAGAGTGTTGGGGGGATAGGAGAGTGTACACGCATTGGGCTGGGGGCCTAGGGATGAGGATTGATTGGATTCTGATAGCTGACTGCTGGGGCTTGGATGTTTGGAAGTCACTGATGGTGGAATGGTGTCCATGGTCAGATCACTGGGGACTTTTGGGTCAGGGGTGCTTTGGGGGAAGTGGGGATGGGCCTGGACATTGGTGCCTCAATTCCTCCTTGTTAGATGACAAGACCCGGTGGGAGGAGTGGGCTAAGGACATTCAGCTGAGAGTGGAGGACTGGCAGCAGAAAGGTGCCTCAATCAGGGTTCGGTGGATAAGATTGAAGGCAATGGCCAAGGTTTATTGGAGTGAGGCAGGCAAGGAGGCAGGGAAGCAGAGGAGACATAGAGTGCATTGGGCTTCTATCAGATTGACTAGACTTTTGGAGAAGTGGGCGACGTTGAGATTGTTGGAGGGAGAGGATGATTGGAGGTCAATGAGGGTAAAAAAGAAGATTGGAGAACTACAACAGGTGCTGCGGGATGAGAAGGAGGCAAGGGTACAGAGCTTGGCAGCACGGCTCCGTTGGCAGGGTCTGGAGGAGGGGGAGAGGCCTTCCAAGTTTCTTATGAGGGCTCTCAGAGTAAGGCAGGTACAGCAATGATGGGAAGAGGTGTTGGACTCAGATGGTACACTGGTGCATGGTGTACAGGACATTCTTGGATTGCTGAAGGAGAGATGGAGTGGATTGTGGAGTGAGGAGGAGGGTGGGGCAGATGCTGCAGCTATTGACCAAGCATTGGAGGATTGGCATCCGCCACAAGTAGAGGGGCTAGGTGACCTGGTGAGGCCTGTACAAGAAATTGAGATCCACCAGGTTCTTGCCACAACAATGCCTGGTACGGCACCTGGAGAGGATGGTCTGCCCTGGGACTTTTGGAAGTGAATGGTTGGCATCCCAGGGGTGGTAGAGGAAATAGTGGCATTGTGCAACTCCATTCTACAGACTGGGAGGTGGGTGGGGGAGCAGGATCTTGGGCTGGTGATGCTGCTCTATAAAGACAAAGGAAGGCAGGAGGACTGAAAGAACTGGCGACCGATAATGTTGCTAGATATAGACAGAAAGTTGGTGACTAAGGTGGTGGTGGTGAGACTACAGAAGGTGGCCCAGCAAGTTGTGGGTAGTGAGCAGAGGGGATTTGTGGGTGGGCGGCTCATCAGAGATGGCACTGCCTGGGTACATGGAGTTATTGAAGGGGCAAGGGCTTGTGGACTGGATGGGTACCTAGTCTTCTTGGACCAGGAGAAGGCTTACGACTGGGTGCGAAGAGTCTGGCTGGCAAAAGTCTTGGATAGAATGGGGGTTCCGACCCAATTCTGGTCAGCAATGGTCAGCCTACTGGAAGGGAGTAGGGCAGCGCTTGTGTGTAATAGCCATAGAGGGGTAGCATTCCCATTGGGTAGGGGGGTGCCCCAGGGAGACCCACTGTCTCCCATTTTGTATGCCCTCTCCCTGGAACCCCTTATGGATAAAATTAGGCGGAGGATAGTAGGACTCTCTGTCTTTGATATAGGTTGGAAAGTTGGGGCCTTTGCTGATGACATGGTGGTTGGTTTGGGTTCAATTGCTGATATTGAAGAGCTCAGGAAGACTGTGGAGTGGTATGAGGAGAACTCTGGAGCGAAGCTGAATTAACATAAGTGTGAAACAATGGTGCTTGGCAATAGTTTGGTGGGAGGAGAGGTTATAGGAACAATTGTCCCCGTAGGTGAAGCAGTGCGGTACTTGGGCATCTATTTGTCGGTCTATGGATCAGTTCTGCCCAGGCTTTGGTGGGAGCAGAGGATTGGGATCTGGGAGGAAGCCCTGCAGAGTTGGGGGAGAAGACAATTTTCTCTGGCAGGAAGGGTCTCAATCTTGAATGTCTACTGGCTGCTAAAGTTGTGGTACCTGGCATATCATCTGGACTTCCCAGCCTGGGTGGTGAAGCGATTGGTGAAGTCAGCAAAGGGATGGATTTGGGCTGGATGGTGGAGTCAGATTGGTTGGGAGACCTTGTCCCTACCCGTGGCTAGAGGTGGTCTTGGGCTGGTTGATTTTCCAAAACGGTTATATTGCTTGTGAGCATGGTGGCTAAGGAGGGCAGTGGAATTGCGAGAAGGTGGTTGGGTGCCTCTGCTACAGACAATCTAGGAGAGGCGGATATCGCCAAGGGGCTTGACTGGTGATCTCCTCTCATTGGTTGGACTTCAGAGCACCAGGCAACTGCAATATAAAGGATTTTGGTGGGGGATAGCAGACGGGGTGCACCGCATTGGAATTTGTTGGCAGGGGAATGAAGGGGAGGAGGATTGGGACCCAGCGATGTGGAGATGGGATTGTATACTACTGGGTGGTACTCCTTTAATTGAGTTCGACATTGGTGATGGAATGGAATGTCAAAGGGGACCAGGCCAGGATCTGTGGCCTAGCAGTTGGCAAGGAGTTGGGATTGGCGAAGAGTGGGACTGGCATGGTGTTTGGACCTGGAGTGCGGTGGTGAAAAAGTGGATGCCACCAAAGTACTGGGTGGTCTGGTGGCGCATGCTGTGGAGGAATGTTATGCTCAACTTTTGCTTGGGGCACCTTATCATAGGAGGTTGTTTTGATTGTGAGGAGTGCCATAATGTAGGGCAGGAGGGGGGTTATGTACAGATGCCTGAACATTAGCTAGGAGAGTATGAGGTGTTGGGGGATTATTGGCAGGCAATTGGGGAACACTTGGGGGTACGGCGTCAGAGAGACGACGTAAGGGGGAGGTGGGAGGACTTGAGGGATAGATTGGTAGGGGGGATAGGGAAGGAGTGG
>RBNI01003809.1:0-15160 GCA_003990745.1 Jimgerdemannia flammicorona
AAACCTGATCAACGTCGCCAGACCCGATCGTGGGACCATAGCATAGGGCGGCAAACCGCAACTCAATCAACTTTGCCTTGCTCCAACTTCCATGGCTCTTCACAATCGACGAATCGTGATTCTGGACATCCCAACGAACCTGCAATCCCCAACGCCGCACAACATACAGACACGTATCAATTACATCAGACCGCAATAAAATATTATTTTACGGTGATCAAAAATTCCAGCCACGATATATAAAGCTTGGCTGGGGGCAACCATATGTACAAGGATTCAACGAAACCACATCACCAAACCGCACAAACGAATAAAGGACCACGAAACGATCGAAGTTCAATTGACCCAACAGGGACTCAACGGCGGTCCACCTTTATATCAACGACGACACGATAACAGTCTAGCCCGCCTCTCCGCCCACGCGGCTCACACGTCCTTGATGTCCTCCAGGTCGTGGAACTCATGCTGGTGCCGTACTTGCTGCTGCTGCAGCGTCCGCGGAAGGGCGTAGAACTCGTGGCACTTTTCGAAGGTCTTGCCACTGCCCTATAAGAAAGATGAAATATAGGACGGGTATTTAGCATGCGCAGCTCGGGTAGACGAAAAATTCATGGAATGTGGAAGTAGAAAGGGATGTTACATGTGGCAGGACTGGTAGCGGGATCAGGATCGTCCACCATCGCCTGAGATGGAGAAATATATAAAAGGTGTGTGGGGGATAGCGTATGTCAGATGCAATAGAACGAAAGTGATGTAGAGTCGGTTGTGACATGTCCATCGAGCTTCACAATTAACAAGCATCCAGAATACTCATTCCATAGACACACACACATTTTGGCTATCCTCCCAACAAAACAAAAGCGAAAGCTCATACGCACACGTGATCATCAATGCTAAAGAACCGCCTCAAATTTTCTCTGGCGCCGAATGAGTACATGTTGACAAAGATCTGCAGGATCGGAAAAGTGAGGAAGTCAGGATTAGTGGTGAGGCATTTGCGATGCTACGCGGATCCGTGGGGATAACTCACACGTTCTGATACAACAATACAACCAGCAATTCTCTCCCTCCCATCTTTAATGTGACCATCCTCATTTTCAACCGCCCACCGTATTGTGTCGCGCACGCCGCTACTATCCATATACCAAACCTCTCCCTTCTCAACAATGAACTAAGTGCACAAAAAACGAAGACGTTGCATACCTCGCCCTGCGACTTGAGCAGCCCCTTCTCGTACTGGTTGTTGTAGAACTCGACGGTCGTTTGGCCGGTAATAATGAGGTAGTAGTGCCACCCACACAAAGCCGCTGTTCGCGAAAGAGGAGCGAAATAGGAGCGAAACGTCAGCGTAAGAGATTCCGTCATCTCACCAATTCTCCCGCCTACATCCAACAAAACTCAAACGTACCCAGTGCCACCCCCATCGCCACCGCCAGCACAACTGAGAACGCCATGAGCGCACGGGGGTACCAGTACGGCCACTACAGGAAAAGGGGGGAGCCTCATGAGTCGAGGTGGTTCCAGATTTCGACAGTGCTCCGCTTGGGAGATGCTACCGTCAAACTAATGCCCTGACGCTAATTATTCAGTACGTGATCACAACACGCAGATGTCGCTTCTGCTTGCCAAGGTCATTCCCAATCCGGCTGCTTCCGAATCTTGCCTTATCCCACCTTGCTCAATCTTGCCTTATCCCCACCTTGCTCAATCTCTCCCTATCATCAACCTCAAATCAGTCCGCCACCGCTTATTACACCACTTTGATCCCCCTCAACCCACCTCATTCAAGAAATCCAGCGACCTCAAGAACGGTCCCCACGCAACGATCACAAAGTACAGCGCGGCGACGACCATGTAGGTCATGAAGAGCAAGAAATAGCGATGATTGAAATGGCCGACGCAGTTATGAATCCAGGGGCCTGGAAACATTATGGAGGAGGATTGAAACGGGTAAGCAACGGGCGGTTTTCGAAAGAAGGATCTTGGGGGCATAGATGGTGATGAGTAGAAGGGATTACGCACAGTGATGGTCAAACTTGAGCACGCAGGTGTTGCACACGCTACAGTGGTGCGCGCGCTCGGGTTTCGGGAGGTGGCCTATGTACGTGCCGAGACGAAAGGAAAAATGTGACGAAAATTAAAGAGAGTGTGTAACGAGGTAAAAGCGAAAAGGGCATGCATGGAGAGCTTGAGAGGCGATGCATACATTTCTTGCACGTCTTGGGGAATGAGTCATATTCCTCGAGCTCTAACAGGACCTCTCGAAGTGATGCCTCGTCGGTCTCCTGCGGAGTTCAAATGTGTGAGAACAACCTCTTGAATTAACCGCCTGAATCGAACGCCGCCCAAACTGGGACAGATTTTGCTACGTCTAGCGGCCTCCTCCCCTTCCCCAGGCACACCATCCCCGCAAAAGCTCACCACATCCTTCTTAGGCTCTAATACACCTCCAGGCGGCGTGGTCACTGCCATGTAATAGTGAAATGCAATATTGCAAATCATGTAGACACTGAACAGGAGGGTTGCGCCGGCGCCGAGCATCTGCCAGAAGGTTGTCTCGTCAGTCCAAGGGTGGTTGAAGGGGAAGACGATGGCGAAGTAAGCTGTTGCGCAGAGGGAGATGAGGACTACAGCGAGAACGATAAAGAGGGGCCCGATGCCGTAGATGGCACGGTCGACGATGTGGATGACCATGACACTCGGGGTAAATGAAGGGGAGGAGGGAGGGAAAGGAGGAGAGAAAGGATGAGGGAAAGGAGGAGAGGGGTGGTGAAACATAAATCGGGAATGAGCCACTGACGTCACAGACCTTGTTCAGGCGATGGCTGAGTCAATATATATATATATATATTTATATATTCGTCCTCCTTCCCCAACACCGACCCTGCTGACCTTCTTCCTTCCGTCGATTCTACAACAATGTCCGCATACAACCCCATCTTCAACGACGACGATTTCGATCCCCCCACAAACCAGCACAACTCATCTAGTTCCGCCCGCTCGTCTCTTCCTGACGATCATGCCCCCTTGCTCCACTCACCCGCCATCCCGCCGTCCGCCGAGGACTACGAGGAAGAGGATGACGGCCATGGTTCGGGTGCTGCAGCCGCTACCGCCGGATTCTTTGGTTGCACCGTCAACCTTGCAAACACCATACTGGGGACTGGGATGCTCGCCATGGTGTGTGTTGCGACCTGAGAGCTAACGACATGAAGCTGCACTCGCACCAGATCACAATGATTTTATCCTCACACAACACCTTCTTCTATCAGCCCTCCGCTATCGCCTCCATCGGCCTCATCCCCGGTATTTTTATCATTGTCTACTCGGCCACTGCCTCTAGCCTAGGCCTCTACTTCCTCTCTAAAGCCGCCGCCCGCACTGAGGGCCGCCACGCCTCCTTCTTCACCATCTCCAAACTCACCTGGCCGGGCGCTGCCATCCTCTTTGACGCCGCCATCGCCATCAAGTGTTTCGGTGTTTCCATTTCCTACCTCATCATCATCGGCGAGCTCATGCCCGAGGTCGTTCTCTCCTTCCTCGGCAACACCCCCGGTGGCATTCTCTCCACCCCCGAAGGCGACGACCCCTACATGGACTACTTGACCGATCGCAAATTTTGGATCACTGTCCTCATGGCCTCTGTCATAGTCCCCATCTCCTTCTTCCGGAAGCTTGACTCCCTACGCTACACGAGCCTGATCGCCCTGTTTGCTGTCGTTTACCTCGTCGCCATCGTCGTGTGGGGTTACGTCGCCCCCAAGACCAAGGCACCGGAACCGGGGGACATTGAACTGGTGCATTTTACGTCCAGATTCTTTTCCACCCTGCCCGTGTTCGTGTTCGCGTTCACGTGCCACCAGAATGTAATGTATCGACTTTGGTATCGTTCTCTCCGCCTATTAGCTCCATGTCCGCACGCCCATACCATTCCTATCACTCGCCCCTCCAGATCTTTTCAGTCTACAATGAGCTCAAGGACAACAATCAGCGCGTCATTAATTCTGTCATCACCACCTCCATCGGCTCCGCCATGGGCGTCTATGAGTGCATTGGCATTCTCGGCTACCTCACCTTCGGCAAAAACGTCCAGTCTAATATCATCATGGAATGTGAGCAATTCCCTCTCATTTTGCAAACCCTCGTCCCCATCTACACAAGATTCGACTAACCACCCCCAGACCCCCCTCTATAGACCCCGCCTCTGCCTTTATAACCTGCGGCCGTATCGCCATCGTCGTTTTAGTTCTTTTCAGCTATCCGCTCCAGGCGCACCCAGCCCGCGCCTCGCTCGACAAGATCCTCGCCTCGCGCTCGCCTCAGGCCTCTGGCCTCAAGATCCTGCCACCCCCCAGTCAGCTCAAATACTTTCTCATGACCACAGGCATCCTGGTATCGAGCTACCTGATCGCCATTAGCGTAACCAGGCTGGATACGGTAAGTGTTCTTTTCTGAGTCTCTGTCGTTATTTGAATATCGTTCCTATCTCTAATACATTTCTCATATAAACAAAAAAAAAGGTCCTATCCTTCGTCGGCAGCACCGGCTCGACCATGATCTCCTTCATCCTCCCCGGCGCTTTTTACTACAAAATCCACGAGGCCGATCCCTGGCACCCGCGCAAAATCATTGCCGTCTTTCTCGCGGTATACGGCTGCTGCGTCATGACCATCTGCCTGACCTATAATATCAGTCACTTGGGCGGGCCCGTCGTCCCGGGACATTACTTGTGATAGATGGATGCATTACTGATCGTTTAATTTACTTGATCAATTTTTATCGTTACCCCCTCTCTCGCTTTTGACTACGTAGCGTGAATACATTTCTTCTTTATTTTCAGGCAGCTGCCTGATCGATATAACCGATTACAAAAAAAAAAATGGAAGAATAAATAGTAAGGACAGATGTGTCGATCGGTTTTCCCCCAAAGAAAGAACAATACGAATATTCCAACCAACCGCTACAGGTGCAAGTGCACTCACGGAATAAAATCGGTTTTTGTTCATGTTCCGAAAACAACCGAAACAGGAGATGTGCAACGCAAACGATCGAAAGAAATACAAGAGAGAAAGGAAGGGAAGTCTGTACATAAAAAATTGTGAGAGTGAGATACTAAAGTGTGCGATATGACTGTGGCGAGCCAAGACTAACTGACGTCACGGACACATATTACAAGCACGTGAACACACCGCCCTAGTTAGGCAACAAACAGAAACGTTCAGCTACACCAGACCGTCGTACAAGCTCAACGCCTGCACAATCGTCGGGTCCTGCTTGGAGCCTTCCCTGAACTCATCCATGCTCAACCGGCCATCTTGATTCTTTGTGGCGGAAATGGAAGACGGTTGGAGGGAAGATTTAGTATAGGGACGAAAGTATATCGTCATTGCACAATACTGCCAAGGGTGCGTTATTGCATTGAAACACTATTCAAAAACTTTGAGTTATCCGGATTGCCCGTCCCGCCCTTTCCGCTAATCCCACCGATGCTAAACCTAGTCACAAGGGAGGGGGGGACCGCATGACAAAAAGAAAAAAGAAAATAGAGTACAACAATGCAAAGCGAAACGAACCTTATCCATCAACGCGAAAATTTTATTTACTCTCTTCTCGGGTGTGTCCTCGTCCGCCGGTAGTTTCACCATCGACCCGACCATCTTATAAATGGCGTCCACAATCCGGAGCATCTCATCCTGCGTAATGAAACCGTCATTGTCGATGTCATAGAGTTGAAAAGCCCCTGTAAACGATTGGAATGCGTTGAATGGAAGTTAGAGATGAAATATTTTTCTAAAGTGATGTATTAGCTCTAGCCTCCGTACATCCCCACTACTGCCTTTTATCCCCTCCTCATCCTATTCATCACATCTCCCTACCCATGTAACACAACCACCAAAATTGTGGAAAGGCACTTACACAGCAGCTTCTCGTCCAGTTTCCCTCGACTCGTGACGCTTAGTGCGCAGATGAACTCCTTGAAATCGATTGTTCCGTTCTTGTTCTCGTCGAAGACGTTGAACACATATTCAGCAAACTTGGATGGGTCGCCGAAGGGAAAGAATTGCTTGTAGATCTTCTGGAACTCGGTCTTATCTAAAACGCCTGAGGGGCAGTCCTTGAGGAAGCCTTTGTACCTGGAAGGTCGTTAATGGGGACGGGAATGGGAATGGGAGTTGGGAGACGGTCAGTTATGAAACAGATGCCTGGTGAGACGTAGATGGAAGTCGGTTAGGGAGAGTGCAGCGTCCGCAACGACGTATTAGCATAGATGGCGATGAGAGGTTAAGGCAAAAAACACTTGAACCTACCATTGCTGCAGCTCCTTTTTTTCAACTATTGGGATACAGGAAGTGAAGAAAAAGTGCATGAGTCACTTGTACGTTACGAAGATACATGCAGCATCCTGTGAGGGACCAGACATCGATACATACAATAGGTACACTTCTGCAACTCGGTTAACTGCTCCTGACTGAGTTTGCTCTGTGCTTTACCCATTGGTGTAGTGCGGTATGTGGGAACGGTTCAAAGAAAAAGTGGTATGTAAAGAAAAAGGAAAGAGATATATTTAAAGAGTTCGAGGTAAGCAATTAATTTGGCTGAGGGTGAGCACATGATGACTGTGACCCGAGATAGGGGGCGTCGATCGTTCCATCGAATTTGGTGGCGTCATACACACATCCATCCTGCCAAGGACCCCCCTTCCAATCCGGACACAAAAAAAAAAACAAACGAAGACGAAGAAGAAAAAAAAACCCCCCTAAAAAGAAGAGAATGCGACCCATCCAACACCGCCTTATTTCCGAAACATCGCGTTCCAGACGTTCCGTGTCTTCCGTGGACGAGACGGTGGCACCGCACCCACGAGCAAAGCTATATCCTGTGTTTCCAGAATTTCCATAAAAAATTTTTTTTTTTTGGTCGTCCACGTTGACCGCCACGGAACTGATTGCGCCGCGCCACAGTATTGTATATCAATTCGCGTCCACGTTTTGGCCTCTCTCAAGCCCCACAAATCGTCTGAGCTATTTGCAGTGTCGGCATCTCCGTACTTAAGGTCCTCGCCGCCACGTCAGGTGCCGCAGGCGCCAAGGTCGCCGAGGCTCTCCGTCCAAACAAAGATGTAAGCGCAAAGATGCTTAGTTTGACTTATTAATAGCTAGACGAAAAGAGAAATTCAACCGGCTGCGCGCCCACACATCTTCGATGTGGTAATTGTCACCAATGGTGTGATATTCACTAGTATTTTGCCACTGGTGGGTTGCTCGTTCAACAATTCGAAACTTCCGTTGCTTCAAATCCAGGAGCACGAACTTTCTCGCCAGCCAAAGTTTGACTCATCGGGAGCGAAAACGAATTCAAACCCATCGCCGACAAACAAACAATCGAAGGGTCGATTGATCTCTTGTTATTTTTGATAGGGACAAATATATTGAATGGAAGGGCTCCTATTCTACGCCCAATAGATAAATTAACTGGACATGGCTTCAGCACATTTGGCACGTGATATAACTTGAGACAACCTTCGCTCTACAAGGACCGTGATTTAACCAAAGGAGCGTTTTTTTTTTTTTTTTTTTTTTTTTTGGGGGGGGGGTCGATATCTTGTCGACAGTCCTCTGTGACCCCTCTCGGCTCCCAACCCCCATCATCAACCAACGCCACAACGTGTCTACACCCACTCTCTGGGCTTCCTCAATACCTCCAACAGCTTCTCCTCCCTACCCCCCATCTTCGGCTCATACATGTACTCCCACCTAGCCGTCAACGGCAGGCTCATGAGGATGCTCTCGGTGCGACTCCCGGGTGTCTGCAATCCGAACTTCGTCCCGCGATCCCAGATGAGGTTGAACTCGACGTAGCGGCCACGGCGCAGCTGCTGCCATTGCTTCATCTCCTCAGTGAAGGCGATGTCCTTGCGGCGCTTGAGGATTGGGACGTACGATGGCACGAAGGCATTACCCATGTCCCTGACGAAGGCGAAAATTTCCTCCGGCGACTTGTCGTCCAAGTCATCGAAAAAAATGCCGCCGACCCCGCGGGTCTCATTGCGGTGCTTGAGGTGGAAGTAGTCATCGCACCATTTTTTAAACTTGGGGTAATATTCTTTGTCGTGCTTGTCACACACGGCCTTAAGCGTCTTGTGGAAGTGTACCGCGTCTTCCTCGAACAAGTATGAGGGGGTCAGATCCGCGCCACCGCCGAACCAGGCCATCTTGGGCGAGCCGTCCTCGTTCTCAACTTCGAAGTAGCGATAGTTCATGTGAACAGTAGGGGCGTTAGGATTCTTTGGGTGCATGATAATGGAGATGCCAGCGGCGAAGAAGGGCGACGGACCGTCGACCTCCAGGTCCTTGCCGCGGTCGTTGCGCATCTGCAGGACGGCGGCCTTGGGAAGCTTGCCGTACACAATTGAGACCATGACGCCGGCCTTCTCGAGGATGTTGCCGTCCTGCAGCACGCACGAGATGCCATCGCCGCCCTCCTTGCGTTGCCAGAGGTCACGTTTGAACTGGGTGCCATCGATATTTTCGATCTCGGCGACGATCCTGTTCTGAAGATCCTTGATGTACTGCTCCATGCGGAGGCGCATCGAGTCTTTGGCGGTAATGGGGCCGGCCAGCCGCTAGTGGAACGAGTGGGTAAAAAAGTGAGCTTGGCAGGACCCAGCATAGTAATATGAGACTTCAGATCTATTAATGTTGCGAAACATACCCGTTGCCTATCAATGCTCACGACATCACAGTGAATTTCACCAACCTGACATGTCGCATAATCAATGTATGAGTAACTTTTTTTTTTTTTGGCGCACACTTTCATCCCCACTATAAAGAAACCATTCCTCTCTATTCACCTCATAACCCCCTAAGCGGCACAATCCCTTTGAGTACACTTACCGGCGACGGCATCCTCCCAACCTTCGCAGCGTAGAACGTGGCTGCAATACCTGCGACGGCGACCGCACCCCCCCACACGGCAGTGTTGACAGATTTGGTAGCCCTCTTGCTTCGAGCAGTGGAATAGGCGCGAGAGAGGTGCGCAGCGTACAGGATAGGGGTGCTGGAGCGGATCAGAGTGGTTGTCAGCCTAAATGTTGCGGTCATGGTGGAAGAGTTGGATTGGACGCGATGAATAGGTGTGAAATTAATACTGTAAATGGTGCGTCACGAATTTATCAGGTGACGTTTACAGCCAATCACACTCTAACGTAACGACGAAGAGGTCTGGCAGTAGAAGATATTTTCACAACGCTACGAATTCAGAAATTTGATTAACATTCTCTCTATTGATTTAAAAAGAGGAACTTTTTATAAGGTTGGGTCAAATTTGGCCACCAGTCACAATTCTTAAAATGGAAATACTGTATAATTTATAATACTGTAATAACTATTTGCTATAAAAATTATTTAATATATTATAATTATTATATTAAACATAATTTAATTTAATTCAATATATATTATTTATTTATTTATTATAATATAATTTGAACTAAAAATAAATGAAATTTCAACTTTGCGGCTTTCGCTTTCGTGCTTCGCTTGCGGCTTGCGGCTTACGGCCTGCGGCTTATATTTGGCCGCAAGTTCACGTGATGTGGTTCATAGGTTGGTCGCACTATACTTTGAATCTGACCATCGATAAATTACCCACCTATGTTCCCGCTTGACCTTATCAGTCGCCTGTTATGCCCTTTTCAATGTCCACTGCCGCCTTGCTCCCCACACTTGTTCAACGCGAATCTTGCTTATGGATGCTGGACACTTTCAGCAGAAGCATCTATCTCATTGCCATCCGCAACCTTACCGCCCAATCCTTTCCGCTCCACTATCCTCAATTAAAGTATGCGAACCATCCCCCTCCCCACTCCACCTCTTCTCCATAATATGCAACCGGATACGGCTCTACTTCCCCCATCACCTTGATAGCCACGCGACATACATCCTTTCAGATATCGGAGCAGCTTGTGCGACGACGACAAGATTTGAGGACAGGTGAGTACCTGCGTCCAGGCTGCAAAACCGATCAGCACCTGGTATCCCTTGGTTTACGCGCCACTGGAAGTCAGTCGATATGCTCTCACGCGAGGTACGACGTGGGGTGGAACCCGCCTCAAATATTCGCGGGCGCCAAGACACGTTACTTTGGTTTGATCGAGTGAGATAAACGAATGACGTCTCTGGTGAGTGACACTCGCCGTGTGAATTGCGTTGTCTAGTCAGCAGAAACGAGAGAGACGAGCGGATGCAGAGACTGAGAGCGGCAGGATCAAACCGCGTAATTAGCTATCTCTCGCGCATAGAGAGAGCCCCAACCATTGATCCTGTGTGCCCCGTGGGGGGAGCTTTCACATGGAGGGGACTGTGAAGGCGCGTGGGGAGAGCTTCGTGGGGAAGTGACGGCTCTTTATTTCAGGGTCTCGGAGCTCGGCTTCGGCTTCGGTTGATATGACGGGTTTCTCCCGCGGAAATTTATATTATTTGTATTTGTATTTGTATTTTTGACATGTGAGAGACGGCCAGCCGAAACTCGCGTGGATAAGCTATTAGCTAAATCGAATTTCACGTGTAGGACACGATTCAGTATTTCGCTATCATTAGGGGGCAGCGAAGTTTGGAAATTGGCCCCTTTATGGGACCCTCCGTTGCATCCGGGGACAACAATTTACGACCTTACCCCGCGATAGTGGGTCCGTGTTTGTGCGACATGTGAAGCCCGTGACGTGTTTGGCATGTGACGGAGAGGCCCTGGTTACGCGCTGATGGCATGATACGGAGTGAGGGGGTATTATATATGGCGGGGCGGGTCAGAGGGCAATCCAGTCCACTCAATTTCCTTCATTTGAAGCCATCCAAGGTGAGCATTGCGCATAACGAATCTGCAGATATCAATCAATGCCATAGCAATTTGGTGCATGGAGGTTTTTGATTGGGACTCTATTTTAATCACATTTGACCCGACTATAAAAACCACAACAGATCCGGAGCCTGCCTTCCTGCAGAATACCCTTCCAGCCTCTCACCACACACAAAAAACAACTCCCCTCTTAAAAATGAAGCAATACAGCCTCGAAATCAGCCCCGAGCACGGCCCCGCTGAGGGCCCGGTCCGCCGCTCCATTCATTCCCCTGACCACCTCGTCAACAGCCCCGCCGAGGGCGTCACCACTCTCTATGAGGTTTTACAGCACGGCTCCAAGAAGTTTGGTGACCGCAACTTATTCGGCTACCGCAAGCTGGAGCGCATGGTTGAGGAGGAGAAAGAAGTCAAAAAGATCGTCGACGGCGTCGAGAAGACAGAGATCAAGAAATGGAAATTCTTCCAGCTTTCGGGATACTATTACTACTCATATAAAGATGCATCCAAGATCACCCACGAGGTTGGCGCCGGGTTGAGGAAGTTTGGCTTGGGTACTGAAGACAAGCTGGAAATCTTCGCGTCGACGAGGTAAGATTTCTCTTTTTCATTGCCTCTCTGGCTGGGAGACATAGGAAACCGATTATGGGGGGGAGGGAGCGCAAATACGCTGGCAGGGAGAAAAGTGCAAATGAGCCTTGGAACAACACAAAAGCAAGACGAGTAGCTGCTGACTCGTTTCCATTCTCTCCCTTGTGATATATCAGTTGCGAGTGGATGTTGATGGCTCATGGTACGTACCGTCCTTACGATGATTTGAACGGCCGCCATTCCCAAACCCATATCCTCATACCCCTAACGCGTTTTACTTTAACCTCTTTAGGCTGCTTCACCCAAGCCCTCACTATTGTTACGGCCTACGACACCCTCGGCGAGGAGGGCCTCCTTCACTCGATGCAGGAGACTGAGGCGAAGGCCATTTTCACCAATGCCGAGCTTCTCGCCACGGTTGGCAAAGTCGCGTCGAAGTGTACCTCCCTCTGCCACGTGATTTACACTGGCGATGCCAAGCCCGAGCTTATCAACAAGTTACGCGAGGAGCACCCGCAACTTCAGAACATTGTGAGCTTCGACGAGCTCAGGGCCGTCGGCAGGGAGCACCCCGTCGATCCCGTGGCTCCCAAGGCCGAGGATATGTGCTGCATCATGTACACGTCGGGTAGCACTGGCGCGCCCAAGGGTGTCATTCTGACTCACGCGAATTTGGTTGCTGCCAGTAAGTATGGGGTAAGGATATGGAAATAGGGATAATGGGTGCCGGGTTAATAAGGCAGTGCTGAGAGATCAGCAACCTAATGCTCTCACCCAACAATTTCCTAGTCTCCGGCGTGAATCGCATCCTCGAACAATACGTCACCGACGAAGACTGCATTATGGCCTATTTGCCACTTGCCCACGTCCTTGAGTTCTTGGTCGAGAACGTCTGCATCTTCTGGGGCATCACCCTCGGCTACGGTTCCGTCCGCACCCTGACCGACGCCTCGGTCCGCAACTGCCAGGGCGACATCAAGGAGTTCCGTCCGACGTTCATGACTGGTGTGCCCGCGGTGTGGGAGTCGATCCGTAAGGGCGTCCTGACCAAGATCCATGCCAGCTCTCCGGCCGTTCAGAAAGTTTTCTACACCGCGTTCCAGACCAAGGCGTGGTGTCTCGAGAAGGGTCTGCCCACCGGCTGGTTGGACTCGCTGGTCTTCAACAAGATCAAGGACCAGGTCGGTGGTAGGCTAAGGTTTGCGCTCAGCGGTGGTGCCCCCATCTCGCCCGAAACACAGCAGTTCTTGTCGGTAACCGTGGCGCCGATTCTTCAGGGTTACGGCATGACGGAATCGTGCGGGTATGTAACTATTTCTAGGACGCAAACACGCATTGCTCCAAATATGCGGAGAAGCCTACCAATCGTTTTTCTGATTCCCTGCCAACTCACCAATCTTTTCTCATTATTCTCTTTTTGCAGTATGTGCGCTATCATGGCCCCCGAGCAGTTCGCCTACGGCCGCGTCGGCGCTCCCGTCCCCTGTGTTGAAATCAAGCTTGTCGACGTCCCCGACGCTGGCTATCGTGCTAGCAACACGCCCTCTCAGGGCGAAGTCTGGATCCGCGGCGGTAGTATCACGCCCGGTTACTTCAAGCGCAGCGACCTCACTGCCGAGACACTGACAGCCGACGGCTGGCTCCAGACGGGCGACATTGGCGAGTGGAACGAGAATGGTACGCTGTCCATCATCGACCGCAAGAAGAACCTGGTCAAGCTCAGCAACGGCGAGTACATTGCGCTGGAGAAGCTCGAGAGCGTGTACAAATCCTGCCTGTTTGTCAGCAACATCTGCGTGTACGGTGACTCGTTCCAACCCAAGCCCGTGGCGCTTGTGGTCCCCGACCAGCACAAAATTCGCAAGCTGGCGGAGGAGAAGGGCATTGAGGAGAGGGACATCAAGAAACTGTGCGAGAACGAGGTAATCAGGAAGGCAGTACTGGATGCGCTGATTGCGCAGGCGAAGAAGGGCGGTTTGAAGCCATCAGAGGTGCTGTGCGATGCGTATCTGACACACGAAGAGTGGACATCGGAACAAGGCTTGCTTACTGCTGCGCAGAAGCTTAAGCGGAAGGAGATCAACCAAAAATTCAAGAAGGAGCTTGACGACATGTACGTTGCTTCTCTATGATTACTCTTGTTTGCTTTTTGCTGAAATATCCGATCGGTTGCTGACCTTGATGCCTTGATAACCAATAGGAACAACAAGCAGAATCACTAGAAAACTGAACATCAGCTAGACGAACCCTAACCGAACGCAAAGATATACCACCACACATCTACATCCCATCGCCGTTTTTTCGCCTCCTTCTGTACACATCAATTTAGCCTAGAGACATTTCCATTTTTTCGTTTTTTCCCTAGTAAAACTGTACTCTCAAATATATGGATTGGGTCATGTGATGGTGACTGGTTTTATCTTGCTGTATCTTGCCGTCCGTTGTCCCAGACTGCGACACAATTGGACACAATGCCCGACGATCCCTGGGATGACTGGGAGGCTGCAGCTGACGCGGGGGTATGTGAGCCTTAGCTACCTCGGTTTGAACCACATTCCTTTCCTTGAGTCGACTGAGGGGGGTCTTTTTCTCACGGTCCACTCTTGGCTATGGCTAAAACCGTCTTCCGGGGGCGTTTCCCTTAGCTCGACCCTCCACCACCCGTCAAAGCAACGACAACCAAGACCAAGAAAAAACAGTCCACAGCCGACTTGCCGGATGAGCATGAGCGAAATAAGGCGATATGGACGGAGGCGTAGGTGTCCTTATCTGGTGATGCAAGTGTCAATCTTTACTACAGAACACTTTTGACACCATCGCTTGCACGCGAAATTTCTAGAAACACCTATCAAACGCCTCACATTGTCCGAACCGACACGTCCCGTACTGAATACGTTCCAGAGGTGCGTGGGCATTCGATCTCATTATCTGCCATTTCCCTCCAGTTTTAAGGTCACGGCGCCCTTTCATTGTCATCTTTAATTTCAGCTCAAGATCCTCAAACGCCCCAAGAACCCTGGCTCGACGACCTACAACCCGCAAACCTCGCAGCCGCAACAGCCCAAGACCCTCGCAGAACGCGAGGCTGAGTACGTCAGAGCACGCGAGAAGATCTTCGGTCTCTCTTCTGCTGCCGAAACGCCGGCAGCAGAGGGTGCGGCGGCAGGTGAAGGTGGTGCGTCCGCAACGGGGAAGACGATTTGGTCTAGGTCGAGGCCTACGCCGTCGAGGGCGGACGCGACCGTGGCGAGCGTGATGAGGCAGCCTAGGCCGCCGGACGCGGACGGGCACGGTGGCGAATTTAGGGGTGGTGAGAGGAATAGGAGGAAGGGAAGGACAGATTGAGGATGATTGTACAATGTAATTGATATACGAGGTGGAATATATGATTATTTGCATATCACCGAATCGTAAATCACGTGATTATGGTATTTTTATTTTCTATTTCTAGAATGCTTAATATAGTAGTCACATGTTTACAACTTTTTACTGATATAAATAGTAATAAAATTTATAAGTAAATTTATCTGAAAAAGATTAGTTATAAATTATTATTTTAAATAAATATATTAAGATAGAATATTTATTTTTTTATATTAATAAATTTATTATTTAAAGATAAATTTTAAAATTATAATTATATTAGATTAATAATTAGTATTTCTAAATATTAGTTTAATTATTAGTTAATTTTTATATGATTATTTTATTTATT
>RBNI01003810.1:0-15159 GCA_003990745.1 Jimgerdemannia flammicorona
TTTTTTTATTAAGATCAAGTCTCTGCAGATTTTTATTAAAGAAAATCTAGACTATATTGAATAAAATCCTCCTCTATCTCTCTCTCTAAGTGCTACTTCTTTATTATTCTTAAGCTATAAAGAGAACTAGTAGTCTCATCATCTCAGCTATATAAGAATAGTGTTATATATATATTCTTATCCTAATAATATATAGATCAGACTTATCTATTTATTAGAGTGAGATCATTAGACTAATACTATAAGAGTATACTTATATATCAGATCCAGTAATACCAGAACTGAATAATATAACCTCTCTGACTCTAAACAAAAGTCAGAGATAAAGAAAAAATACTCCAACCAATATAGTAAGTAAGTAAAGATCTTATATATAAGACTATCTCAAAAGGACTAATATAGACTAAGATTTGAAAAGACTCCAATCTTACTCTCTAAGCCTACAGGTCTTAATCATATTACTATATCAGCTCTTAGTTCTAGTTGAGTACTGCCAAATAAGAAAGATCTCACTCTTTAAGCCTATAGATCTCAATTATATATATTACTATATTTGCTCTTAATTCTAGTTAAATATAGTAGGATATATACTAGTCACTATACTACTCTATTATCTATATATCAGTCAATCAAAAGGTCTCACTAAGATAATATCTATTACTATCTCAACAACTGTCCTCAGTCTAGTATCTGACTGATTTACTATTATTACTCTTTCTCTTATATATAATAGTCATCTCACCTCTTATTCTGACTTTATCTAAAAAGCAGTCATATATATATATATATTAGAACTATACTTGCTAGAAAGCTTATCAGAGCTCAGAGAGTCTCATAAAGGAAGGAAGTCCAAGTAACTATAAAAAAAAAAAAAAAAAAAAAAAGAGCTCAGAGAGTCTCACTATAGATATCAATAACTATAAATAACCTATATTTAGTACTCTGAATAAGTTAATTCAAATCAAATCTGACTTGATTCATTATATAATAGTTTGACCTAAATCTCAAATCTAAAACAATCTGAATCAACTTGGATTAATATGAATTACTCTATCTGAATTACTCAATCTGAATCATTTAATCTAAATCCTCCAATCTGAATTCTCTATATATACAATATATATATATATATAAATATATATATATGCAAAAAAATATATACCAATATATAAAATATATGTCAATAGATTAGTCTTCAATAGTCTCACACTTTTTATAAAATCCTCATTCCAAAATCTGATAATATTATACTAAGACTAGATGATATTATTTTTAATTATTATAGGTAAAAAATTAAAAAAGAAGACATTGTTTCTACTAACTTCTTTATACTATATAGTGTAACAGTGATCTCAGAATGATGACATCAGTACAAGAGACAGTCTTTCCTTACAAGCTACCAGATTGGAATACAAGAAGATCATACAGCATAATTCAGACTATGAGATAAGTAATGATGACCAATTGTGAGTCATTGTGACCACAGTTCAGGCATCTTGAGGAATATAAAAGAAGAATCAAGGAATCGCAGTAGCAGTAACTTAACAAGACCCACCAATCTCAAAATAGCTCAAAGACTTACTATAAACAAAATGCCTACTGCTTGCCAAATCTCAAGGTTAAGGAACTAGTGCTCTGATCGAGTCAGGGAAATTCGAACCTGATTCGAATTTGCCAACCATGTGACTGATTTGAGGTAGTTTGAATTCATCCCATAATGAATTCGAACCAGTTCAAATATATTATGTAATGAATTCAGATCAGTTCAAATTTATCATGTAATGAATTCAGGTTGATCTGAATTCTTCACATGATAAACTATATTAGGAACCAGCCAGTGCAAATTAAGGAGCTCACCAAAAAGAGTAATTCCTTTGAAGCAAAAAAACTCTCCATATTCATGGAACTTCTAAGAAAAAAGCAAAACTTTCATCAAATATTCAAAAACTAAGATACAATATAAAAAACAATAACCAAATATTCAAAATATCTACATTTTTTGCTCTCTCAAATTTCCAAAAAATTTATAATGGCTCACAGCTTTCAAAGTTCTATGACAAACACTCATTGATAAGCTATTTAGAACTTCTTTATCTCTAATAACTGTTGAACCATATGGTTGATTTGAGTGAAATACCATAATCATATTTGACTCTAGCAGAACTCCAATGCCATAAGCCAGATTATAGAACAAGCCTCCATATTTTGAAGTATATTGTCCTTTACATTTGATAATATAGAGTAAAACAGATGATATCTTGATCAGTGTAAGTAGGAGAACTTGCACATCATCCAAAAAATATGTCTAAAATATATCCTAGATTGACTCTAATTCATCTGACCTCCATCAATTCTAGGTAATTTCAAAGCTGAAGTAGATACTGGTAGCAAAGTTGAGAATTCTGACACCAAAGTTGAGGATGCCAAAGATGCCAAAAATGCCAAAATTTCTTCAGAAGATAGGCAATAAGGAGCATTGAATTGTTCAAAAATTGAGTGAAGTAGGGGAATTTGCCACCACATTCGATAAGAAGTGTTAAAGAGAAGCAAAGCCATCTCCATAATAGCTATTTCATGTTCCTCTTGTTTATCTTGTCCAATTTGTGGTTTAAAATTATTGAGAGGTACAATATGACAATGCATTCTACTAGCATAGGTCAAAGTATAGCCAGCTGATATGTAAGATCCAGTCCCTGCTCAAGCTTTGCCATATAATCCAGCTTTTCAAACTTTGAAAGCCTCCTTACAAAAATCTGTCAAAACTTGGCTTGCTTGATCTTCCAACATTTCTCTCCAAACTACTAGAACAACTTCCTCTGTATCAGCATCCAGAATAATATAATTGTGATGTGAATTTAGGATGCCAGCTGGTAAAATGGAAGACTCCAAAAACATTACAGTTCAAAATCAATTTTGATGTTCTTTTTCTGAAGATTTGACAGAATACTGATATCCAACTTCCTCCAAATTCTATATATAAAGTGTTGTTGTCTGCCTTACTGAAAGATCAAGCCTTGGAATTTTCAATATTTCAAAATCATGAAAACTTGGAATATAGAATTGAGTCTGGATAAATTTGGCCTTGAGGTTTTATTGATCTTCTCAATATTGTCATTGCTGATCCAAAAAATCTGCCAATTGTACTTTGTGTCGATCCTTCTTTGTCTTCTAAAAAGCAAAATAATTTTTTTAGTAATCTAAGTTTAGTGAGATTCCTTTCTTAAAAAAAAAAAAAAAAATACTCAAAATTCTAAGCAACTTACCCAAATGGCAGGAAGATATTGAAAAATTCGATTATATATCTTCAAACCCATCAAAGGAGGACTCTCAGGAAAACGAAAATGCCACAATTCAGCCAATTCCTCACAATAAGGACTTCTAAATGCCTCCTGAAGTATCAATTCCTCATTTTGTATCAATCACATAAGCTAGTGAGTCTAAAAACTTTTCCAAAATGTCACATTCCAAAGGTTTTCCAAAATCAAGTTCTGGGATAACTCCACTTGATAGAAGAATAGCTGGTGTCGACAAGATGGCCTCTAACTCTTGTCTCAAAGCTGTCAGCAATTTGTCTGAGTCAAAGTTAACAGAGATAAAATCTTCCTCCATTTCACAAAAATATTCTGGAGGAAACTGGTATAGTACAGAAGAATGGATTGTCAGTGGCAGAATAAAAATACATGCAAGGATGCAGGAGCCCAGTTCATGGCTGAAGCAAGAGGATATCTCAGCCTCCAGTTATGGCAAGATGGCCAAGGCCGACTACCAGGGGTCTCCAGCTGGCACAGGGCTATGTTGGCAGCTGGTCAGTCTGCCCACCCACTACAAAAAGATACTGGAGACTAGCTATAAGAGGTCCTCCTCCAAGAAGAGAGAACATAGTCAGCATAAATCAGAGGACACCCCTTCGATTAATCTCCTCTGATCTTCTTGAGATACAGGGTCCTCCAAAGATATGGAAAGCTGGCTGGGAGAGGTCCTCCTCTAAAGAGAAAGGATGTCACCAGCACAAATCAAGAGACACCCCCTCAATTGGCCTTCTGCCTCACCTGGCCTTCTGGATAAGGAAGACAGACTGCAAGAGGTCCTCCTCAGGAAAGAGAGAGAACATTTTTGGTGCAGATCAGGAGACACCCCCCCCAACAGTCTTCAAATTACCTGCACAGGCAAGCAAGTATCTTTGCCGACATCTCTCTCTGGTACCTCTCAGGTTATACAACTTTTGGAAAGCAACTATAACATCATTTTTGGAGAAAAGAGACTAGCAATATGGTGACCAACAGGCAATCTGAGGTGTGTACTGGGCAGGGCGGCCTGAGCATGTTCGACTGGCAGCAAGTGAGGAGAGGCTCTGGCCTGGGGGGAGGTATGAGGGGGCTGCTGGCTGGTAGATGAGATAGGGAAGGAGGCGGTAGTGGAGGACAGAGATCTGGGAGAGTGAGCTTTGCTAAGACAGTGAAGGGGAGAAGGCAGATGATGGGGCTGGAGGGCTGGTTGAGGAAAGGCAAGGAAACAGAGAAGGTGACAATACATGGGGGAGTAGCCCTTGGCAGAGGGAGCAGTAGGGCTGGAGGTATAGTGGCTGGGGGGGGTGTGATGGCTGATGGAGACGGGACTGCTAATCTGGAAAAAAATCCAGATGTAACTGTGGATGGTGTGGCTAAGCAACTGGAGCCTAAGAGACAAGGAGATTTGGCAGATGGTGTGATGGGCTTAGCAGTAGCACTATTACTCAAGAAATCAATCTCGGCATTCATGGTGACACTGTGCTTCTGGGGCCTAGCAGTGATGGTGAAAATAGTACTGTGGCTGATTGCTAAGCAGGTGGCTGGAGCAGTGTCCATAAAGTTTTTGAAGGGACTGGAGAGAGTGGAGGTGGGCTTTGAGGAGGCTGAGTCTTTGGAGGAAGCATTGAAGATTGGATTGATAGTTGGGGAGGTGTGTGTTCCAATAGCATGATGCCTGAAATGAGATCCCAGAGTGGTCCAACTGCTGGTGAAAGGAGTGCCTACAGGGACTCTTTCTCTTGTACAATTCACATTACACAAACTTCAAGCAATGGTTTTCAACATGAAACAGAGAAAAGATATTATAAAAATATCATCAAGCAAGAGTTCTGATGGATGTGCTGGATCAGGTGAACCTGGTGCCTTTGGCTGGCAGCAGGTCAGGAGGGATTATGGCCTGGGGATGGGGGCCTTTGGAGGGTCAAAGGGTGGTGAGGGTTCTGGAAGCGGATCGGTGGCCAGTAGTGGTGGGGAGAGGCCAGGCCACCCTAGCTTTGTGGATAAGATAAAGGGGAGTAGGTGGCCAGCTGGGTCTAGGGCTGGTGCTGTAGTAGGAAAGGGCAAGGTGAGCCTAGGAAGGAGGAGCAGTACTCAGGGAGGAGATGCAAGCATAGGTGCTAGAGATACTGTGGCTGGGGATGGAACTACTGATGGTAGTGTAACAGGCAATCAGGAAAAAAAAAGAGATGTGACAGCTGATGGAGGTATGGGGCAGGGGGCCCCGATGCAGAAGGGAGATCTGGCTGATAGTGTAATGGAGCTGGTGGTGGCACTGTTACTCAGGAAGTCAATCTTGGAGTTTGTGGTGACACTGTACTTCCATGACTTGGCAGTGACGGCAAGGATGATCTTGGGGCTTGTCTCAAAGCAAGTGGCTGGGGCTGTCTCGGTGAAGTTCTTGAAGGGTCTGGAGGGAGTTGAGGTGGGCTTTGAGGAGGCAGGCCCACTGGAAGAGGTGATGAAGACTGGAGTAGCAGTTGGCGAGATGATGGTTCCTATGATGCACTGCCTGAGGTGGGACCCGAGGGTGGTGCAGCTGCTGGTGAAGGGGGTGCCTACTGTGATGAAGAAGGAGACTAGGAGGAGGGTGGAGGAGATGATGGCAGAGTATGGTGATGTAGTGGATATTGGTTTTCAGGTGTGGGAGGGGACCGCTATTTGAACTGGTGATGTGGATGTGAGGATTAGACTGGCAGGTAAGGAGGCCACAGGGAAGATGAGTGACTGGCCCTCAGTATTGATGTGGGGGGTCTTTGTCTGTAAAGTGTCATGGGTGTGAGGGAGTGAAGAGGAGGAAGAGGACCTGTTAAAGGTGCTGAAGGAGTTGAGTGGTGTAGTTGAGAGGAGGGCAAAGGCCTGGAAATGGTATGAGGAGATAATATATCTGGAGATAGTTGATGGAAAGAGGATTCAAACTGACAGGAGGCAGTGGGAGTGGGCCCAGGGGCGCAGGTGGCAGAAAGAGCTGTTGGCAAGTATGAGTGGTGGGGCTAAGAAGATAGTGGATAAGGCTGAGGAGGCTGAGGGTGCCAAAGTCAGTGTCTGGGCTGGTAAAAGAGGAGAGGAGGTGGAGGCAAATATGGAAGGGGCTGTGAAGGTGCCAATCAAGGACCCATATACAGATAGTATGTTTGAAGTCTGGGAGCAGAAGTTGGATGCCACTCTCCCCCTCTTGTTAGAAGGGGCCCAGTGGTGAAGAGAGGGGCAGTGGAAGATGTGCTGATGAAGGAGACCCAGTGAGTAACCTTTGGAGTCCCTGATGTAGCAAAAGGGGGACAGGTAGTAGTGGTTGGTAAGGACGAGCTAGTGGATGTCCCAGAGGAGGAGTGGGATGAGGCTGCCAGTGTAGAAGCTGATACCATGATGTTGGATGTAGAGAGGCCTGGAACTCCAGGAGGGAAGGAGGTGGGGAACCTGCTGTAGATGAGCAAGGTGATAGACAACCTTGTGGCTGAGGAGTTGGGAGAAGTGGACCTGCATGTGATGCCTGAGGAACATTGGGCATGAATTCTGTGTGGAGATGGAGTAATAGAGGTACTGAAGGGGGAAATTCTTGCAATCTTCCTGGAGGAGGAGGGATATGAGGTTGATGAGATGAGGAAGGCAGAGCTGGGGGTTGTTGCCAGTGAACGGGCTGCCTACTATTGGGCAGAACATCATGGTTTGTAGCTCTGGCAGAAGGTCTGTCTGGAGTATCAAGAGGATTTTGAGGAGAGAGAAGATGGGGTGATAGTGGAACTTCTGGAAGAGTTGGAGGCATGGGAGGCTGGGGAAAGAGAACTAGCTGCAGAACATGACTTGGACTTAGTGCAGGAGGAGCTGACTGTGGACTTGTAAAGGATGGGATCACTATATGATATTATTTCCTATGAACAGTATAACCAACATTTTCTCTTTGAATGTGAATGGGTTAAGGGGAGCTGGGTGGTATAGGAACATTTTTACTTAGCTCAAGGGATTGGAGGCTGATCTGTTTTACTACAGGATGTACAATGTGAGGATGAGGACGATCAGGTAGAGTGGACTAGGGAATGGGGTGGGGCTACTGCTTGGTTTGGAAAAGTGGCGATTCTGGTGAGAAAGGGTAGAGGGGACTTGGGGGAAATCAGGAGCTGGAGTGATTGCTTGGTCTGGGGGGATTGGTGTCAGCCGGGATGGGAGTCAGTGAGGGTTGGCTCTTACTACTGTCCAGCAGTTAGGAGTGAGAGGACTGCATGGATTAAGGAGCTGCTGGAGGAGGGTGTTCTTCTGGAGGAAGGGGTTGATGTTCTCAGTAGGGACTTTAATATGGTTCAGGATCAGTGTCTGGACAGAACTGATGGAGGGAGGAATTCAGGGGAGAGGAGTGGAGGTCTGGATGCTTGGGAGGAGGTGGAGAATTTGAGCTCATTAGGGGATATGTACAGAAAATGGTAGGGCAACACCAGGGTCTACACACATTGGGTGAATGGCTTGGGCACAAGGATTGATTGGATTTTGACAGCCAAGTGTTGGGGTTCCGATATTTGGAAGACATTGGAGGTGGTGTGGTGTCCATGGTCGGATCATTGGGGTCTTTTGGGACAGGGACAGTTTGGGGGGAGTGGAGATGGACCCAGACATTGGCACCTTAACTCCTCCCTGCTGGCTGAGAAGGTGTTGTGGGACCAATGGGTGGAGGACATTCAGGCAAAGATTTCTACCTAGAAGCAGGAAGGTTTGTCTGTTGGTATCCATTGGATGAGATTGAAAGAGACTGCAAGGGATTATTGGGGTGGAGCAGGTAGAGAAGTGGGGCAATAGAGGAGGAAGTGCACAAGGTTTGCTTCCAGCAGGCTGAGGAGATTGCAAATGGAGTGGGCAGAATTGCTTACTTCTGTAGGGATGGAGGATTGGAGGACAGAGCAGGCAAAATTGGAGATAGTGGAACTGCAACAGGTGTTGCCAGAGGAGGAGGAGGCTTATATGCAGGGAATGGCTGCTAGGCTATGGTGGCAGGGGCTTGAGGAGGGTGAGCAGCCTACTAGATACATACCTGTCAAGACTCCTTAAAGCTAGGAGGGTAAGACATAGGTGGGATGGGGTCTTTGATGCTGAGGGGGATATGGTACATGGTACATAACAAATCCTAGAGGTTTTGAAGGAGAGATGGCAGAGTTTGTAGAGTGAGGGGGAAGGGGGTGCTGATGAGGAGGCAATTGAAGATATACTAGAGGAGTGGGAGCCACTGCAAGTGGAGGGACTAGGTGACTTGATCTTACCAGTGCAAGGAGAGAAGATCCAGAGTGTCCTTGTAGCAACTAAGCTGGGAATGGCACCAGGGGAGGATGGGTTACCATGGGACTTCTGGAAGAAGATGGTTAAGATCCCTGGAGTTTTGGATGAGATGGCCACTCTCTGTGACCATGTTCTTCAGAGTGGTGAGTGGGTTGGAGAGCAGGACCTTGGGTTGGTGGCCTTATTGTACAAAGATAAGGAGAGGAGGGAAGACTGGAAGAATTGGTGACCAATCATACTTCTGGATATGGACAGAAAGATGGTGACTAAGGTGATTGTTGCAAGGCTGCAGAAGGTTGCCCAACAGGTGCTGGGGGAGGAGCAGAGGGGCTTTGTTGGGGGCAGGCTTATAAGAGATGGGACTGTATGGATGCATGGTATCATTGAAGGGGCCTGGGCATGTGGACTGGATGGAAGGTTGGTCTTTTTGGATCAGGAGAAGGCCTATGACCATGTATGGAGGGTTTGGCTGGGCAAGGTGTTGGATAGAATTGGTGTTCTCTTAAGATTTTGGACTTTTATGTTGAATCTGCTAGGTAGCAGTTGGGTGGCACTAATGTGTAATGGTCACTGAGGTCTGGCATTTTCCTTGGGAAGGGGAGTTCCTCAGGGGGACCCTCTGTCCCCTATTCTATATGCCCTTTCTCTAGAGCCTTTGATGGATAGAATTCGCCAGAAGGTAGCAGGGCTCTCTATTTATGGTATAGTGTGGAAGGTGGGGTCTTTGCTGATGATATGGTGATTGGACTTGGGTCAGTAGCAGATGTCAAGGCACTTAAAGGGACAGTGGAATGGTATGAGACTCACTCTGGGGCAAAGCTCAACTAGCATAAGTGTGAGACAATGGTGCTAGGGAATAGACTGGTGGGTGGGGATATCATTGGAACAATTGTCCCTTCAGGAGAGGTGGTGTGGTATCTGGGTATATTTCTTTCTGTATATAGTTCTGTCTTGCCATGAGTGTAGTGAGAGAGCAGGGTGACCAGTTGGGGGGAGGCACTTCAAGGTTGGGGAGGCTGCTGTATCTCTCTGGCAGGGTGGGTGTCTATTCTGAATGTCTACTGGTTCCCCAAGCTTTGGTATGTGGCCTATCACCTAGACTTCCCAGTGTGGGTAGTGAAGAGGCTGATGAAGGTGGCTAGAAATTGGATTTGGGCAGGGAGGAGATCTCAGGTCAGCTGGGACACTCTTGTGACTTCAGTGGTCAGGGGAGGTCTTGGCCTTATGGATTTCCCTAAGAGGCTGCACTGCTTGCAAGCCTGGTGGTTGAAGAGAGCTGCTGAACTACAGGGAGGGGGGTGGGTGTCACTGATGCAGAAGGTGTGGGAGATGAGGACCTCCCCTCAAGGGTCCTCAGGAGATCTGCTGTCTTTGGTAGAGTTGAATGGAAATCAGCACTTGCGTTTTAAGGGCTTTTGGTGGGGGGTGGTAGATGGAGCACACCGAATTGGCCTGTGCTGGCTGGGCAATGAGGGGGAGATGATGTGGGGTCCTGGTATATGGCGATGGGATAGACTGTTTCTGGAGAGTGCTCCACTTGTTGAGTTTGATCTTGGAGATAGAGTGGAGTGTCAGCAGGGTCTTGGCCAGGATCTTTGGCCAAGAGACTGGCAGGCAGCAGGGATTGATGAGGAGTGGGACTGGGCAGGTATCTGGTCATAGAGTGCTGAGGTGCAGAGGTGGCTTCCTCCCAAGTTCTGGATGGTTTGGTGGAGGATGCTGAGGAGGAATATCATGTTGAACTACTGCACTGGGTATCTGGTGGAGGGTGGCCAGTTGGAGTATGAGGAGTATTACAATGTTGGGCAAGTTGGTGGACTTGTACAGATACCAAAACACTGGTTGGGGGAGTGTGAGATTTTGGGGGACTTTTGGATAGAAATAGGGAATAGGCTGGATATAGAGTATAGGCCAGTGGGTGAGGGAGACTGATGAGAGGATTTGAGGTCTCAGCTAGGGGTGGTGTCAGTGATAGTTGGCTCACTATAGGGTGGGTGGTAGCAGTGTGGGTGGGACTGGCTAGACATTGGCTTTTTGTATTTGAGGAGAGGCAGTAGATGGGGCTATAAGAGAAGGTATTATGGTGGGAGGAGTTGTTGGAGGATCTGCTGACTAGGTAGTGGGTGGGTTGGGGTACTCAGGGGGGGCAATGTCATGGCTTGGTAACAAGGATCTGTGAACTGAGTGGAGGGAGGGTAGAGATAGTGTTGGACAAAGTGGCCTTTCATCGGGTAGGGGTAGGGAGAGGGGGTCCCCCTAGAGGGATCAGTTAGGGGGCAGGGTCAATGTATTATATGAGATATATGAGTATAATAAAGGAAAGGAGTCCAAGTGACTATAAAAAAAAAAAAAAAAAAAAAAAAAAAAAAAAAAAAATGGAGTGCCCACAGTGACAGTGATGGAGATAAGAAAGAAAGTTAAAGAGGTCATGGTGGAGTATGGAGAGGTGGTGGATATTGGATTCAGGGTCTGGGAGGGGACCTCACTCAGGACTGGAGATATGGATGTGAGGATTCAGCTGGCAGGAAAGGAGGCCACCGGGAAGGCAAGGGACTGGTCTTCCAGTATAGTTTGGGGGGTGATCATGTGCAAGGTGATGAGGGTGAAGGGGAGTGAGGAGGAGGAAGAGGACCTATTGGAAGCACTGAAAGAGTTGAGTGGTGTGGTGGAACAGTGGGCGAAGGCTTGGAGGGCCTTTAAGGAGGCGATGTACTTGAAGGTAGTGGATGGGAAGTGGATTCGAGTGAGCAAGGAGCAGTGGGAACAAGATCAGAGATGTAAGAGGCAGAGGGAACTGCTGGTGAAGATGAAGGGTGGGCCTTAGAAGGATACAAGCAGGACAGTGGACACAGGGGGGGCTAAAGCAAGTGTCTGGGCAGGAGAGGGAAGTGGGAGTGCTGGGAAGGGGACTGGCGAAAACAGAGAGGTGACTGGCAAGGACCTGTATGTGGATGGTACACTGGAGGTTTGAGATGAGATATGGGAGGACTCCCCTACCCCTACTCCCCTTATCAGGCAGGGCCCAGCTTCCCAAAGCAGGGTGGTGGAGGATGTGCTAATGTGGGGGGCCCAGTGAGTACAATTTGGAGTCCCGGAGGTGGCAAAAGGGGGACAAGTGGTGGCAGTCGGTGAGGAGGAACTGGTGGACATCCCAGAGGAGTGGGACAAGGCTGCGAGTGCTGGGGCTGACACCACAATGCTGGATGGTGGGAGGCCGGTGACCCCTGGAGGAAAGGAGGTGGGGAACCTACTTTGGATGTACAGGATGATGAACAACCTGGTGGCTGAGGAGCTGGGAGAGGTGGATTTGAGAGTAATGAGCAACGAGCATTGGGCAAGGATCCTGCAGGGGGAGGGGGTGGTGATGGCATTGAAGGTGGAAATTCTTGCAATGTATCTAGAGGAGGAGGGCTATGAGGTAGATAAGGAGCAGGAGGCAGAGATGGCAGAAGTCGCAGGAGAGAGGGCTGAATATTGCTGGGCCAAGCATCATAGACTGTAGCTCTGGCAGGAAGCCTGTCTGGAGTACTATGAGAAATTCGAGGAGAAGGCAGATGGGGAGATGAATGAGCTGTTGGCTGGACTAGAGGCTCAGAGGGCTGAAGAGGAGGCAGTGACTGCAGAACATAATCTGGACTTAGTGTAGGAGGAGATGAATATGAAGCAGTAGAGAAAGCTTGATAACACACCATTTTTTACTATAAATAGTACAACCAACATTTTTTCTTTAAACGTGAATGGGTTATAGGGCACTTATCAATGTAAGAACATTTTTACTTGGCTGAAGGGATTGGAGGCTGATCTCTTCCTCTTGCAGGATGTTAGGAGATAAGGATGAAGGAGATGGCCAGGACCTTCTGGAGTGAGGCTGGTAAGGAGGCTGGGAAACAGAGGAGGAGGCAGGTGCGGTGAGCTTCTAGTAGACTGTCTAGACTCTTGGAGGACTGGACAAGACTGGTGATGTTGGAGGGGGAGGAGGACTGGAGATTGATAAGGGTATGAATGGAGGTGGTTGAACTATAACAGGTGCTGCGGAATGAGGAAGAGGCAAGGTTCCAGGGTCTGGTAGCATGGCTTCGTTGGCAGGGGTTAGAGGAAGGAGAGCAGCCCTCAAAGTTTCTCACAAGAGCCCTTCAGGCGAGAAGGATGCAACAAAGGTAGGGGCGGGTACTTGATGCAGATGGTATATTGGTGCATGGTGTACAAGATATTCTTAGATTGTTAAAGGAGCATTGGGGTGGATTGTAGAGTGAGGAGGAGGGTGGGGCAGATACTGAGGACATTGACCAAGCATTGGAGGATTGGCATTCTACACAAGTAGATGAGATGGGCAACTTAGTACTACCAGTGCAAGAGGAGGAGATCCACCAGGTTCTTGCCATGACAACCTTGGGTATAGCACCTGGGGAGGATGGTCTGCCCTGGGACTTCTGGAAAAGGATGGTGGGAGTCCCAGGAGTACTGAGAGAGATGACGGCATGTATGATTGGATTCTACAGATAGGGAGATGGGTGGGAGACCAGGATCTAGGGCTGGTGATATTGCTTTATAAGAATAAAGAAAGGTGAGAGGACTGGAAGAACTGGAGGCTGATTATGCTACTGGATATGGACAGAAAGTTGGTTACCAAGATAGTGGTCATGAGGTTGCAAAAGGTGGTCTAGCAAGTTTTGGGTGATGAGCAGAGGGGCTTTGTGGGAGGCCAGCTCATCAGAGATGGCACAGCATGGGTTCATAGAGTTATTGAAGGGGCACAAGCCAGTGGACTGGATGGGCATCTGGTCTTTCTGGACCAGGAGAAGGCTTATGACTGAGTGCAATAGGTCTGGCTGGCAAAAGTATTGGATAGGATTGGGGTCCCGCACCAGTTCAGGACAGCCATGGTCAGCCTACTGGAAGAAAGTAGGGTCACTCTCATGTGTAATGGACACAGAGGGGTAGCATTTCCCCTGGGTAGTGGGGTGCCCCAGGGAGACCCACTGTCCCCCATTTTGTATGCTCTTTCTCTGGAGTCCTTCATGGACAGAATCAGGCAGAAGATAGTGGGGCTCTCTATCTTTGGCATTGGGTGGAAAGTAGGGGCATTTGCAGATGACATGGTGGTCGGCCTGGAATCAATTGCAGATGTGCAGAAGCTCAAGGAGACAGTGGAGTGGTATGAGGCGAACTCTGGGGCTAGACTTAATTAGCATAAGTGTGAAACAATGGTGTTAGGCAATGGTCTGGTGGAAGGGGAGATTATTGGTACCATTGTCCCTACTGGTGAGGCAGTATGATACTTGGGTATTTATCTGTCAGTATATGGATTGGTTCTGCCCAGACTTTGGTGGGAGCAGTGGGTTGGCATCTGGGAGGAGGCCCTGCAGAGTTGGGGGGGCCACCAGTTGTCTCTGGCAGGATGCGTTTCGATTCTGAATGTCTATTGGCTACCAAAGTTGTGGTATCTGGCTTATTATCTGGACTTTCCAGCTTGGGTGGTGAAGCAATTGATGAAGCTGGCCAAGGAGTGGATCTGGGCTGGAAGGTAGAGTCAGATCAGCTGGGAGGTCCTGTCCTTACCAGTGGCAAGTGGGGGACTTGGGCTGGTGGACTTTCCTAAGAGGCTACACTGCTTGAGAGCATGGTGGCTGAAGAGAGTGGTGGAGTTGAGAGGGAGTGGTTGGGTACCTCTACTGCAGAAAGTCTGGGAGATGAGGTCCTCCCTGAGGGGTTTGACTGGTGATCTCCTAGCACTTGTGGGCCTTAAGAACACTGAACAATTGTGTTATAAAGGCTTCTGGTGGGGAGTAGCAGAGGGGGCGTGCTACATTGGAATTAGGTGGCAGGGAAATGAAGGGGAGGCAGCTTGGAACCCAGCGATGTAGAGATGAGACTGAGTGTTACTGGGTGGCATTCCCTTAATTGAGTTTGATATTGGTGATGGGATTGAATGCCAATGGGGACTAGGCCAGGACCTGTGGCCTAGTAGTTGGCAAGGAGTAGGAATTGGCAAGGAGTGGGACTGGTGTAGCATTTGGGCCTGGAGTGCCAAGGTGAGGAGGTGGCTGCCATCAAAGTACTGGGTGGTCTGGTGGCATATGCTGAGGCAGAATATCATACTCAACTTCTGCTCAGGTCATCTTATCGAGGGAGGTTACTTCGACTGTGAAGAGTGCTATAATGTAGAGCAGGAAGGGGGATATATGCAGACACCTGAACATTGGCTAGGAGAGTGTGAGGTACTTAGTATCTTTTGGCAGAGCATTAGGGATCATTTGGGGGTAGTGTGTAGGGGAGCTGGTGTGCAGGGGTGATGGGAGGATTTAAGGGATAGATTGGAGGGGGGGGTGGGAAAGGAATGGCTGATATTAGGCTGGGCTTTGGCCATTTGGGTGGGGCTGGCCAGTTACTGGTTATTTGTTTTTGAGGATAGAAGAACACTTGGCTCAGAGGTCAGGCTGCTGAGGTGGCATAGCCTTATGGAAGACACCTTGATGGGCTGGTGGCTTGGCTGGGGGTTGCAGGGGGGTTGAAGGCATCATTTGGTAGAGAAAATCTATAGGCAGAGTGGGGGGAGGTTTAGAGTTGTGGGTGAGAAAGTGGTCTTTGGTTGTGTAGGTGGGGGAAGTGGCACCCC
>RBNI01003811.1:0-15159 GCA_003990745.1 Jimgerdemannia flammicorona
TTTCTAATAACAATATAAAAAAAAAAAAAAAATCTAATAACAATATCTGTCATATAGATAGACTTAGATTGGTTTCAACATTATTGGCCTTCTTAAGTTCTATATGAAGTATCTATCATCATCTAGTAGAGATGACATAGATGATATGAACAGAATTATTCAAATATATTTTACTGTATCTTATTGGGTTATTCTTTGCCTAAGTATCTTCTTGTTGATTAATTATAGCAGCTATGCCTTGCAAATGGGTCTCCTCCTCTTCTCTCAACACCTGTTGTAGTTCCACAATCTCCAATTTTGCCCTTTCAATCCTCCAATCCCCCACCCCAATGACAGTAAGCAAATCTGCCCAATCCATTTGTAGTCTCCTCAGCCTGCTGGAAGCACACCTCATGCACCGCCTCCTCTGCCTCCCAGCCTCTCTACCAGCCTCTCCCCAATAGACCCTCGCAGCTTCTTTCAATCTCAATCAGTGGGCAGCCACAGGTAAACTCTCATGCCTCCAGTTAAGGACTTTTGCCTGAATGTTCTCCACCCACAATTCCCACAACCTCTTCTCAGCCAGCAGGGAGGAGTTAAGGTGCCAATGTCTGGGTCCATCTCCACTCCCCCCAAACTGCCCCTGCCCCAATAGTCCCCAGTGATCAGACCATGGGCACCACTCTACTTCCAATGTCTTCTAAACATCCGAACCCCAATACTCCACCATCAGAATCCAGTCAATCCTTATGCCCAAGCCATTCACCCAATGGGTGTAGACACTGGCATCACTCCACCTAGTTCTGCTCATATCCCCCAAGGAGCTCAATGTCTCTACCTCCTCCCATGCATCCAGACCTCCACTTCTACCCCTGGCACTCCTCTCTCCATTAGTTCTGTCCAGCTGCTGATCCCAAACCATATTAAAGTCCCCACTGAGCACATCAACCCCTTCCTCCAAGAGAATACCCTCCTCCAGCAGCCCCCTAATCTATGCAATCCTCTCACCCCTAGCCACAGGGCAGTAGCAAGAGCCCACCTTCACTGATTTCCACCCTGGCTGATGCCAATCACCCCAGACCAAGCAATTTCCCCAGCTCCTGATTCCCCCCAAGTCACCTCTACCCTTCCTCACCAAGATTGCCATCTTTCCAAATCAAGCAGTAGCCCCACCCCATTCCCTAGTCCACTCTACCCGATCATTCTCATCCTTACATCAAACATCCTGTAGTAAAAAGAGATTGGCCTCCAATCTCTTGAGCCAAGTAAAAATGTTCTTACGCCGCCCAGAGCCCCTTAACCCATTCACATTCAAGGAGAAAATGTTGGTTGTACTGTTCATAAGAAATAATGGTATATTGTGGTCCCATCCTCTACAAGTCTATATTCCGCTCCTCCTGCACCAAGTCCAAGTCATGTTCAGCAGCCCATTCCCTCTCCCCTACTTTCTGTGCTGCCAACTCTCCCAGAAGTTCTACCATTGCCCCATCTTCATACTCCTCAAATTCCTCACAGTACTCCAGACAGGCCTTCTGCCAGAGCCACAAACCATGATGCTCTGCCCAGCAGTAGGCTGCCTGCTCACCAGCAACTACCTCCAGCTCTGCCTTCCTCACCTCATCAACCTCATACCCCTCCTCCTTCAGAAAAATACCCAGAATCTCCACCTTCAGTGCCTCCACCATTCCATCACCATGCAGAATCTGTGCCCAATGCTTCTCAGGCATCACTCGCAGGTCCACTTCTCCCAAAGCTTCTGCTGTGAGGTTATCCATCACTTTGCACATTTACAACAAGTTCCCCACCTCCTTCCCTCCTGGAGTCCCTGGCCGCTCTGCATCCAGCATCGTAGTGTCAGCTCCTACACTGGCAGCCTCATCCCACTCCTCCTCAGGGACATCCACTAACTCATCCTCTCCAACTGCCACCACCTGACCCCCTCACCCTACATCAGGGACTCCAAAGTGCATCTACTGGGCCCCCTGCATTCATGTATCCTCCGTTGGCCCTCTCTTTCCAACTGGGCCCCTCCTGATAAGTAGTGGGGGGGTGGCATCCAACTCCGGCTCCCACACTTCGAAGGTACCATCAGTAAATGAGTTCTTGTCCAGTATCCCCCCAGCCCCTGCCTCCTTCGTCTCCACCTCCTCTCCTCTTTTACCAGCCCAGACACTGTCCTTAGCACCTCCAGACTCCTCAGCTTCAACTGACTTCTTCTCTACCCCTCCTATCATCCCCGCCAAAAGCTCTCTCTGCCTCTTACATCCCTGGGCCCACTCCCACTGCTTCTTATCCATACGGATATGCTTTCTGCCCACAACCTCCAGATGCATCGACACCTCAAACAATTTCCAGGCCTTCACCCTCCTCTCCACAGTACCACTCAACTCCTCCAGCACCTTCAACAAGTCCTCCTCCTCCTCTTCACCCCCTTTCACCCTCAATACCTTGCAGACAATGGCCACCCACATCAGTACCGAGGGCCAGTCACTTGTCTTCCCTGTGGCCTCCTTTCCCGCCAACTGAATCCTGACATCGATGTTGCCCATCCTAAAAGTCGTCCCCTCCTACAACTGAAAGCCGATGTCCACCACATCTCTATACTCTACCATCACCTCCTCCACCCTCCTCCTAGTCTCCTCCTTAGTCACCATGGGCACCCCCCTCACCAGAAGCTGTACCACCCTGGAGTCCCACCTTAAGTACCTCACCATGGGAACCACCACCTCCCCAACCACCACTCCAGTCTTCATGGTCTCGTCTAGTAGGCCAGCCTCCTCAAAGCCCACCTCAACCCCCTCCAGGCCCTTCAAGAACTTCACCAAGGCCGCACCAGCCACCTGCCTCAAAATAAGCCCCAGGACCATCCTTGCCATTATCGCCAAGCCCCGGAAGCACAAGGTGGCCATGAACTCTGAGATCGACTTTTTGAGCAATGGAGCCACTGCCAGTCCCATCATACCATCAGCCAGGTCCCCCTTCCACATCGGGATTCCCTGTCCCCCCTGACCATCAGCCATCACATCTCTTTTTTTTTCCTGATTCGCCATCACACCACCATCAGCAGTCCCACCACTACCCCCAACAGTCCCTCTACTTCCCTCACTTCCCACCTGTGAAGGCTCTGCTTCCCCAGCATCCTCAGCCTTCTGCTTCCCCTTCCCTCCTGCCTGATCCCTGCAGGCTCCCATTGTCCAGCCCCCAGTCCTCAGTGTATCTGCAAAGCTCCTCCCCTGATGCCCTCCAGCCCCCCCATCAGTGCCGCCTCCACTACTCGAGCTGCCCAGTCCACTTGAGCCACCGAAAGACCCCATCCCCAGCCCATGCCCCCTCCCAACATACTGCCAGTCAAAAGCCTCAGATCTACCCAACCTAGTACATGTGTCGGCTTACTTACTGCTTGACATCTTCTTAGTATCTTTCTCCAATAAACAACTTGAAAGTATGTTGTGAAAGTGTGTGTAATGTGAATTGTAGTGGAGAAAGATGATGACCCCTCTATCCACCTCATTATACCATTCACAGTTCCGATAGCCATCTACCTCCATCCAGCCTGTCCGATAGCTCAGCATCACAATACACCTTAAGAATCACCACCAAACCACCCAGTACTTAGGGGGCACCATCTTGTATACTGAGGCTCCCCAATTCCAAATTTGAGCCCACTCCCAGTCCTTGCCAATACCAGCCCTCTGCCAACCAGGCAGCTATCTCTCCAGAGGGCCAGACCTGATCCACTCCATCACCTCACTCAGAGAGTACTCCTTCAGACTGTGGCCACTAATGCGCAGGTCTCCCAGTTGCCACCACCTCTGCTCAGGGTTCTCACCCACCTCTATCTCTGGGCCTGCCAACCCCATGGCTAGCCAGGCCTCTACAATACCCCACCAGAACCTCTTAAACCACAGCCTACCTACACTTCCAACCTGAATCAAGCCCTGCATATCCTTCCAGACCTCACTATGAGGGCAGAACCAGATCTCCCAATTGTCCATGGCCAGCCTGCCCCAACCTTCCTCACTAAGTTCTAACATTCATTGCCCCCACCAACCCCGAAGTACCTTCAGTCGGTGCCTGAAATCCACCAGCCCCAGGCCTCCATCGGAGGTCCTCATCACCAAAGTTTTCCTTTTTTTTTTTTTTTTTTTTTTTTTTTTTTTTTTTTTTTTTTTCACTTGGACTCCATCCTTTATTAACCCATCTATCCCATAAAAGTACATTGATCCCAATCCCTAACCGATCCCCCAGGGGGGCCCTCCCCCCCTACCTCTACTTGATGAAATTCTACTTTGTCCAACACAATCCCCACCACCAAAGTTTCCCATCCTATCTGCAGGTGCCTTCCACACCATATCCACCCTTCTACCATCTTCTTCAGCCACTGCACCACCCACCCCAGGAAATCCAGATGATAACCCAGATACCACAGTTTGGGCAGCCAATATATATTCAAGACTACTATTCTGCCAACCAAGGAGAAGCTCATGGGGAGTGGTTGATGGGGCACACAGAATTGGTCTGTACTGGCAGAGCAATGAGGGGGAGGTGTTGTGGGGTCCACATATGTGGTGATGGGATAGACTGCTTCTGGGGGGTGCTCCACTTGCTGCTTTTGATATTGGGGACAGAGTGGAGTGTCAGCAGGGTCTTGGTCAGAACCTTTGGCCAAGTGGTTGGCAGGCAGTCAGGATTGGCGAGGAGTGGGACTGGGATGGTATTTGGTCTTGGAGTGCTGAGGTGCAGTAGTGGTTTCCCCCCAAGTTCTGGGTGGTGTGGTGGCGAATACTGCAGAGGAATGTTATGCTGAATTTCCACACTGGGCATCTGGTAGATGGTGGCTGTTTTGATTGTGAGGAGTGTTATAATGTAGGGCAAGCTATGGGTTTGGTGCAGATGCCGGAACATTGGCTGGGAGAGTGTGAGGTTTTGGGGGACTTTTGGGTTGAAATAGGGAATAGGTTGGGGGTGGAGAGAAGGCCAGTGGGTGAAGGGAATCACTGGGAGGACTTGAGATCTCAGCTGGTGGGGGGGGGTGGGTGATAGTTAGATCACTGTCGGGTGGGTGCTAGCAGTTTGGGTGGGTCTAGTGGGTCATTGGCTATTTGTGTTTGAGGAGGGGCAGCAGATGAGCCTGCAGGAGAGGGTTATAAGGTGGGAGGAGCTGTTGGGGGATCTGATGACTGGTTGGTGGATAGGTTGGGGTCCTTCAGGGGGGTGGCAGCGCAAGGATATGCGAACAGAGTGGTGGGAGGGTGGGAATTATATTCGATAAAGTGGTGTTTCATTGAGAAGGGGTAGAGGGGAGGGGCCCCCCTAGGAGGATTGGATAGGGGGTGGGCTTATTGTACTATATAGGATAGATGGGGGTAATAAAGGATGAGTTCAAGTGACTATAAAAAAAAAAAAAAAAAAAACCAAGGAGAAGCTCCTCTCTGACCAACTCGTCAATAAACCTTCCAACTTCTGAATCATTCCACACCACCACTCCCTTGGCAGGACTGTCCCATATACCGAAAACCAGATGCCCAGATAATGAACAGCACTCCCTGTGGCAACCAATTGTCTGAATTGTCCATGTCCCCCCAGACTGGCACCAAGTTCCATTGTCTCACACTTACCCCAATTCAACTTTGCCCCTGCCAGCCTCTCGTACTGTCCAACCCCTTCTTGCAGGACTACTACATCTTCCTGGCTACCCAACCCTACCACTATATCATCTGCAAAGGTGCCTAACTGCCAGACCACATCTCCTATCTGCAGTCCAGAGAGTCGCCCCTTCAGCCACACCAGCAAAGGCTCTAGGGAGAGTATATAAAGAAGGGGGGAGAGAGGATCCCCCTGTGGTACCCCTTGCCCCAAGGCAAACTCTGGTCCACACCATCCATTCATCATAACTGCTGCCCGGCATCCCCATATCAAGCCCATCAGTCGCTCTGCCTCTACCATACCAAACCCTGCCCTCCTCAGAACGGCCTCCAGATATCTCCACTGCACTCTGTCATAGGCCTTCTCTTGATCCAGAAAGACCATCCAGCCATCTACCTGCCAGCTCCTACAGCTCTTTAAAACATTCTATACCCAAGCAGTACTATCTCTGATCTGTCTCCCCTTGACAAAGCCTCGCTGCTCTTCCCCAACTAGCGCACCAATATACTGCTGCATCCTCCCTGCTAGAATCTTTGACACCAACTTTCTATCCACATTCAGCAGCATAATAGGTCACCAATTACACCACACTCGTCAATCTCCCTTTTCCTTGTATAGAAGAGAAACTAGCTCCAAGGAACCATTGCCAATCCAGCTACTCTCCTTCAGAACAGCATTGGCCATCTCTACCAACCAGTCACCAAACTTGGCCTTGAACTCCTTCCAGAATTTCCAGGGCAACCCATCCTCTCCAGGAGACGAACCAGTCTGCGTCTTCCTCAGTACTTCCAATACCTCATCTAAAGACACCTCCCCCATGACCACCTCCTCTATCTCGGGAATCGCTGTTACTAGCCAATTAGTCACCATATTGTCATCATCCTCCCCAAGCCCAGCCTCTTCAGCTTGTTCCCCTCCATCCTGCCAAAGAGCTTGCCATTGACCGGATACCTCCCCTAACATATCAGCAATCCCAGAGACCTCCACTCCATCTTCGCACAATACTGAGACCCAACTATGTCATACTCTTCTGACTTTCAAAATACCAGATAGATATCTCATCAGCCTCTCTCCTTCTTCCAACCACCTAGCTCATAGCCTGGCCAGCAGACCATCTACCACCCTGGTCTCTGACACCCTTAAATCTGCCTGCAGCTCTGCCACCTCTAATGCCAACTGGTAGCACACTACTCCAGACAAGTTCCCCTTTTCCAAAAGCTTCAATTGCCATCTCAGCCCCTTCTCTACTCTTCTTTTCTTATCCTTCTGTTCTTTTCCAGCCACTTCTCCCACATCATACCAGTAGGCACCAGCCAAATGTTTGAATTTACCCTACCATTCTGCTACCACCTGCCCTTCATTCTGCTATTACAAAACTTCCTGTCTCATAACTACCATAAAGTTGTCCCTCTCCTTCTTTCTCCTGAGTAAGAGTTACATTGAGGTGCCAGCACCCTCCACTACTGCTTGCTGCCTGAAATCTACCACAAATCTCTACTCCTCAGTGATCAGACCAAGGGCACCAGCGTACCTCAATAGTGTCCAGTACATTGCCCCAGCACTCTGCCACTAGCACCCAATCAATTCATGTCCCAACCAATACTGTTCCAACTGAATGCCACTGGGTGAAAGGTCCCAACTTATCCCCTTGTCGTTGTTGCACACCATCTACCAACCCCATGTCATGTTCCACCTGAAGCCATTGAGAAAGTCCAGAGGATACCGCAACTCCTGCTCCACTATCAGACCTATCCAGTGTGTGATCATGCACCATATTAAAGTCCCCCCCCAGAATGTCCAAAACAACCACCTCCTGACCATCCCATGCCTGTCATCTCTCAACCCATTGCTTTTGCTCTCTGCCAACTGCAGGGAGGTAAACCGAGCCAACCATCAACCCATCACCTGCCCCACCCTTTAGTCTACCCCAGATCAGTCTGTCACCATAGATCTCTACCTCCACCAGCTCACCTTTGTCTACACCAACCAAGATGCCCACCTGCTTATTCCAACCTGCTCCACCATACCATTCTTTACTCCACATCTCATAGTCTGACTCATCATAAGCCCAAACATCCTGAAGAAACACCACATCATACCTCCTGACTTTAAGCCATCTGAAAAGCTGCCATCTTTTAACACCATCCCGCAATCTATTGACATTGATTGACAGTATATGTATATTATTCATCATCATTAAGAAAATTGTTTAAAGCTCATCTGGAACCACCACCACCTTCTCAGCCCTTCCTCAAATGATCTCTTGCTAGTCCTTACAAATCATCCTCCAGATTCGACTACCATTCGCACTGCTGTAGAATAGATCCACTCTCTCTGTTGCCACCTTCCTGATGTCAGCCATCCTGCTTTCATCAACATCATATCTTTCATCATCCAGAAGGGCAGCCACCATCGCTGTCACCAGCTTAGGCCCCTGCATCGCTATATTGAGAAAGCCCTCCCAAGCCTCCTGAGATCCATGAAATACATCCACTTCCTTAATGTCTTCCTCTGCTAGCTCCTCAAGTACTGCCTGATACCAGCTCTCCACTGTCATCACCAGGGGCCCAGGAGTCGATGGCCTGGGGGTCCTGCTCAGCTCTTGCAGTTGCTCTCTGTCTGCTGACATATCAGAAGCCACATCCACCAACTCATCCTCCTCCACAACTTTCTCCAAGTAAATAACCTCACCAGCTTCAGGGCACTCCCAATGAACATTTACCACCCCAGCCATATAGATATCCTCCACCTGAGTCTCTGGCACTACTTCATTATCCACCTCAAAGTCTCCTCCACTAACCTCCTCCTTATCTGCCCACTTTCCTCTCACTGGTGCATGTGCCGAGTTCTCTACACCACCCAGCTGGGAAAAGGACACCTCTACTGCCTCCACTCCTTCCATCTGATTCTTGGCCACTTCTACTCTTGCCTCCTCTTCCACTGCTACTCCTTGAAGGGCTGCCTGTAGATGCTCCTAGTTTCCCTTCTGCCACCTCTCCCACTTGCCATCAGCCTCGATCCAGACCCAATCCTTGGCATACTCCTCCCACTTCCTCTTTTGTAGCTCCTTGGCAGCCTATCTCTCCTCCAGAGCAATCGCCAACTCTTCCTCCTCCTATTCTGCTCCCTTCCTCCTCCATACCTTGCACTCTTACCCTCCAATTCTGATCCCCTCAGGCCAGTTGCGGCCCAGCCCAGTAGCCTCCTTGCCTTCCAGTTACAGCATCACCTCGCAGTTGCCATTCCTCAATTTGGTACCCTCCCAGAACATGAATCCGAAGTCCACCATCTCACTATATCTACCCAGTGCCTCCACCACTATCTCCTTGGTCTCCTGTCTGTCCAGCATTGGCAATCCTTCCACCACCAGCTGAACAGCACGTGGATCCCACCTCAGACACCTTGCCATCCCAATCTGGACACCCTTGACCATCATCCCTTTCTCCAGTGCCTTCACCATCACATCCTCCTCCACAAATCCAATCTCCACAGCCTCCACCAAAGGGATGAACTTCAGAGATTCCGCCTCAGTCACTTCCTCCCCCACCAGTCTCAGAACCTCCCTCGCTGACATTGCTAATCTCAGAAAGTTCGCCGAGACTGCCCACATCAAAACCAATTTGTGAAAGAAAGGCCTCACCACAGCTCCTTTCTCTGCTACCTTACCAGTCACAAGGTTTGGTAGGTAACCTTCTGAGTCCCCTTTCTCCTATTATTACCCCCTCTACCTTGGGTTGGTTTGCTGTGCCTGCATGGGTATAGTGAGAGGAGGGCAATGGTGATGAGTTGCCCCTTTATTGGTGTCAGATCAGTGCTTCCTCCACTTTTTCGCAGTTTCTGGTGCCTTCAGCTGTATCTGGGGTATGCCCATTTTGGTGCAGCACCTTCTTCCTTTTGCTGTTACCAACAAGGAGTTGTCTCAGTATGTCTCAGACTATGTAGGGAGTTGGCTGATCTTGGGCGTCAAGTGCTCAGTGTAGGTTACCTGCAGGTCTTCGGTGCCTGTAGTGGGGCCCTCTGGCTTCATCTTTCTCCACTATAATTCACGTTACACACACTTTCACAACACACTTTGAAGTCGTTTATTGGAGAAAGATACTAAGAAGATGTCAAGCAACAAGCAAGCCGAGATATGTACCAGGTCAGGTAGATCTGGGGCTTTCGACTGGCAGCATGTTGGAAGGAGACATGGGCTGGGGATAGGGTCTTTCGGTGGCTTGAGTGGACTGGGCAGCTTGGGTAGCAGCAGCAGTACTGGTGGGGGGGCTGGAGGGCAGTAGAGGCAGAGCTTTGTAGATATGCTGAGGACTGGGGGTTGGCCAATGGGAGCCTGCAGAGATCAGGCTGGAGGAAAGGGGAAGCAGAAGGCTGAGGATGCTGGGAGAGCTGGGCCTTCGCTGGTGGGAGGTGGGAGAAGTGGAGGGTCTGCTGGGGGAAGTGGCAGAACTGCTGATGGTGGTGTGACGGTGAATCTGGAAAAAAAAAAAGATGTGACAGCTGATGGCCAGATGGGGCAGGGGGTCCCGATGCAGAAGGGGGACCTGGCAGATAGTGTGACAGGGCTGGCAGTGGCCCCATTACTCAAGAAATCAATTTCGAAGTTTGTAGTGACCTTGTGCTTCCAGGGCTTGGCGGTGATGGCGAGGATGGTTCTGGATCTTGTTTCGAAGCAGGTGGCTGGGGCAGCTTCAGTAAAGTTCTTGAAGGGTCTGGAGGAGGTCAAGGTGGGCTTTGAGGAGGCAGGTCCACTGGATGAGGTGCTGAAAACTGGTGTTGTGGTTGGGGAGGTGGTGGTCCCCATGGTATAGTGTCTGTGATGGGACCCCAGGGTGGTGCAGCTTCGGGTGAAGGGGGTGTCTATGGTAACTAAGGAGGAGACAAGAAAGAGGGTGGAGGAGGTGATGATTGAGTATGGTGACATAGTGGACATCAGCTTTCAGGTGTGGGAGGGGACTGTGATCAGGACGGGAGACGTGGATGTCAGGATTCGGCTGGCGGGAAAGGAGGCCATAGGGAAGGCGAGTGACTGGCCCTCAGTGCTGATGTGGGGGGCCTTCATCTGCAAGATGTCGAGGGTGAAAGGGAGTGAAGAGGAGGAGGAGGACTTGTTGGAGGTGCTGGAGGAGTTGGGTGGTGCTGTTGAGAGGAGGGCGAAGGTTTGGAAACTGTACGAGGAGTCAATGCATCTAGAGGTTGTGGGTGGGAAGCATGTCCATATGGATAAGAAGCAGTGGGAGCGGGCCCAGGGATGCAAGAGGCAGAGAGAGCTGTTGGCAAGTATGACTGGAGAGGTGAAGAAGACGACAGTTGGAACTGAGGAGTCTGGAGGTACTGAGGCCAGTGTCTGGGCTAGGAAAGGAGGAGAGGAGGTGGAGGCAAAGGAGGCAGAGGCTGGGGGGGTGCTGGGCAAGGACTCTTTCACTGATGGTACCTTCGAAGTGTGGGAGCCGGAGTTGGATGCCACCCCCCCCCTACTTATCAGGAGGGGCCCGGTTGGGAAGAGAGGGATGATGGAGGATACAAGGATGCAGGGGGCCCAGCAGGTGTGCTTTGGGGTTCCTGATGTGGGACAAGGGGGTCAGGTGGTGGCGGTTAGTGAGGACAAGCTGGTGGATGTTTCTGAGGAGGAGTGGGATGAGGCTACCAGTATAGGAGCTGACACTACGATACTGGAAGTAGAGAGACCAGGGACTCCAGGAGGGAAGGAGGTGGGGAACCTGTTGTGGATGCGCAAGGTGATGGACAATCTCACAGCAGAAGCTTTGAGAGAAGTGGACTTGCAAGCAATGCCTGAGGAGCATTGGGCAAGGATTCTGTGTGGTGATGGAGTGGTGGAGGCACTGAAGGTGGAGATTCTGGGTATTTTCCTGGAGGAGGAGGGGTATGAGGTTGATGAGGTGAGGAGGACAGAACTTGGGGTAGTCGCCGGTGAGCAGGTGGCCTACTGCTGGACAGAGCATCATGGTTTGCGGCTCTGGTGGGAGGCCTGTCTGGAGTATCATGAGGAATTTGAGAAGTGGGAAGATGGGGCAATGATAGAACTTCTGGGAGCATTGGCAGTACAGGAAGCAGGGGAGAGGGAGTGGGCTGCTGAACATGACTTGGAATTGGTGCAGGAGGAGCGGACTGCGAACTTGTAGAGGATGGGACTACGATTTATCATTATTCCTTATGAACAGTATAACTAACATTTTCTCTTTGAATGTGAATGGGTTAAGGGGCTCTGGGCGGTGCAAGAACATTTTTACTTGGCTCAAGGGATTGGAGGCTGATATCTTTTTACTACAGGATGTTCGATGTGAGGGTGAGGATGATCAGATAGAGTGGACTAGGGAATGGAGTGGGGCTATGGCTTGGTTTGGAAAGGTTGCAATTTTGGTGAGGAAGGGTAGAGGCAAATTGGGGGACATCAGGAGCTGGGGTGATCACTTGGTCTGGAGGGATTGGCATCAGTCAGGGTGGGAATCAGTAAAGGTGGGCTCTTGCTACTGCCCTGTGGCTAGGGGTAAGAGGACTGCATGGATTAGGGAGCTGCTGGAGGAGGGTATTCACTTAGAGGAAGGGGTCAATGTGCTTGGTGGGGATTTTAATATGGTTTGGGATCAGCATCTAGATAGGACTGATGGAGGGAGGAGTGCTGGGGGCAGAAGTGGAGGTCTGGATGTGTGGGAAGAGGTGGAGATGTTGAGCTCATTGGGGGATATGGGCAGAACAAGGTGGGGTGATGCAAGGGTCTACATACATTGGGTGAATGGCTTGAGCACAAGGATTGACTGGATTCTGATGGCAGAGTGCTGGGGTCGGATGTTTGGAAGACATTGGAGGTAGAGTGGTGCCCTTGGTCTGATCAATGGGGACTTTTGGGACAGGGGCAGTTTGGGGGGAGTGGAGATGGACCCGGACATTGGCACCTTAACTCCTCCCTGCTGGCTGAGAAGGGGTTGTGGGAATTGTGGGTGGTGGATATTCAGGCAAAAGTTTCTGCCTGGAGGCATGAGGGTTTGCCTGTGGCTGTCCGCTGGATGAGATTGAAAGAGGCTGCGAGGGTTTATTGGGGAGAGGCTGGTAGAGAGGCTGGGAGGCAGAGGAGGAGGTGTACAAGGTGTGCTTCCAATAGGCTGAGGAGATTACAAATGGATTGGGTGAATCTGCTTACTATTGTTGGGGTGGAGGATTAGAGGATCGAGAGGGTGAAATTGGAGATTGTGGAACTACAACAGATGTTGAGAGAAGAGGAGGAGACTCATATGTGGGGCATGACTGCTAGACTACGGTGGCAGGGGCTTGAGGAGGGTGAGTGGCCTACTGGATACTTATCAAGACTTCTCAAAGCCAGACGAGTGCGACATCGGTGGGATGGGGTCCTGGATGCTGATGGGGATATGATACATGGCACTCAACAAATCTTAGGAGTGTTGAAGGAGAGATGGCAGGGCTTGTGGAGTGAGGGAGATGGGGGTGCTATGAAGCGGAAATTGCAGATACACTGGAAGAGTGGGGGCCACTACAGGTAGCTGGACTGGGTGACTTGATCTTACTGGTACAGGGGGAGGAGATCCAGAGGGTCCTGGCAGCAATGAAACTAGGGACGGCGCCTGGGGAGGATGGATTGCCATGAGACTTCTGGAAGAAGATGGTAAATGTCCCTGGAGTTTTGGGTGAGATGGCTGCTCTCTGTGACCATGTCCTTCAGAGTGGTGAGTGGGTTGGGGAGCAGGATCTCAGGCTGGTGGCCTTATTGTACAAAGACAAGGGGAGGAGAGAAGACTGGAAGAGCTGGAGGCCAATCATGCTTCTGGACATGGACAGGAAGATGGTAACTAAGGTAATTGTCGCAAGACTGCAGAGAGTTGCCCAACAGGTACTGGGGGAGGAGCAGCAGGACTTTGTTGGGAGCAGACTTATAAGAGATGGGACTGCATGGGTTCATGGTGTGATTGAAGGGGCCCAGGCCTGTGGCCTGAATGGAAGGTTGGTTTTTTTGGACCAGGAGAAGGCCTACAACTGTGTACAGCGGGTGTGGCTGGGCAAGGTATTGGACTGAATTGGAGTTCCCCTGAGGTTTAGTACCTCTATGTTGAGTCTGCTAGAGAGCAGTCAGGCAGCTCTGATGTGCAATGGTCACCATGGGAGGGCATTTTCCTTGGGAAGAGGAGTTCCTCAAGGGGACCCTCTATCCCTTATTCTTTATGCCCTTTCGCTGGAGCCATTGATGGATAGGATTCACCAGAAGGTGGCAGGGCTCTCTATATATGGTATAGTGTGGAAGGTGGGGGCCTTTGCTGATGATATGGTGGTTGGACTTGGGAATGTGGCGGATGTAGCAGCACTATAGGAGACTGTGGAATGGTATGAGACCCACTCGGGGGTGAAGCTCAACTGGCATAAGTGTGAGACAATGGTGCTAGGGAATGGGCTAGTGGGTGGGGATGTCATTGGAACAATTGTCCCTACTGGTGAGGTGGTGTGGTATTTGGGCATCTTCCTCTCAGTATATGGTTCTGTCTTGCCACGAGGGTGGTGGGAGAGCAGGGTGAACATTTGGGGGGAGGCTCTTCGAGGATGGGGAGGTCGCCATATCTCTCTAGCAGGGTGAGTGTCAATTCTGAATGTTTACTGGTTCCCCAAACTGTGGTATGTGGCATATCACCTCGACTTCCCATCATGGGTAGTAAAGAAGCTGATGAAGATGGCTAGGGATTGGATTTGGGGGGGAGGAGGTCCCAGGTCAGTTGGAATACTCTTGCAAGGCCGGTAGTCAGGGGAGGTCTTGGGCTGGTGGACTTTCCTAAGAGGCTGCACTGTTTGAGAGCCTGGTGGTTGTAAAGAGCTGTGGAACTGCAGGGCGGAAGTTAGGTGCCTCTGATGCAGAAGGTATGGGAGATGTGAACATCTCCTCGGGGGTCCTCCGGTGATCTGCTCTCTTTGGTGGGGCTGAATGGAATTCGGCAGCTGTGGTTTAAGGGCTTTTGGTGGGGTGTGGCAGATGGAGCACACTGAATTAGCCTGCGCTGGCAAGGCAATGAGGGGGAGGCAGTATGGGGGCCGAATATGTGGTGTTGGGATAGATTGCTCCTGGGAGGTGCTCCTCTTACTATATTCGATATTGGGGAGGGAGTAGAGTGCCAGCAGGGGCTTGGCCAGGATCTTTGGCCAAGTGGCTGGTAGGTGACAGGGATCAGTAAGGAGTGGGACTGGGCAGGTATCTGGTCTTGGAGTGCAGAGGTATGGAGGTGGCTTCCCCCTAAGTTCTGGGTGATATGGTGGAGAATGTTGTGGAGGAATGTCATGCTGTCAGCTCCTTTCTCCGCTACCTTACCAGTCACAAGGTTTGGTAGGCGACCTTCTGAGTCCCCTTTCCCCTATTATTACCCCCTCTCCCTCGGGTTGGTTTGCTGTGCCTGCATGGGCATGGTGGGAGGAGGGCAATGGTGATGAGTTGCCCCTTTATCGGTGTCAGATCGGTGTCTTCTTCACTTTTTCGCGGTTTCTGGTGCCTCTGGCTGCGTCTGGGGTGTACCCGTTTTGGTGCGG
>RBNI01003812.1:0-15154 GCA_003990745.1 Jimgerdemannia flammicorona
CCCCCCCACCCCCTCTTGATGAAAGACTACTTTGTCAAACACTATCTCCATCCATCCACCACTCTGTGTACAGATCCCTTCCACTAGATGGTGACATCACCTACCCTGGGGACTCTAACCAACCCACCACCTAGTCAGTAAATCTCCCATCAAACCCTCCTATCTCAATAACTTCTCCTGTATATCCATCTGGTGCCCCTCCTCAAAAACAAAGAGCCAATGTCCAGCCAGCCCTACCCACACTGCTAAAACCCACCCTATAGTGAGCCAACTATTATCTACACCACCTACTAACCAAGATTTCTAATCCTCCCAGTGACCTCTCTCTCTATCCAGCCTCCTCACCACACTCAGCTGGCCCTCTACTACTACTCAAAAGTCCCCCAGAACCTCACACTCTCCTAACCAATGTTCTGGAGTCTGCACAAATTCCCCCACATGCCCTACATTATAACACTCCTTACAATCTAATTGGCTACCATCCACCAGATGCTCTGCATGGAAATTCAGCATAATATTCCTCTGCAGCATCTGCCACTACACCACTAGAACTTGGGAGGAAGCCACCACTATACCTCAGCACTCCATGACCAGACTCCTGCCCAGTCCTACTCCTTATCAATCCTCACTCCCTGCCAACTGCTGGGCCAAAGATCCTGGCCAAGTCTCTGCTGACATTCCACTCCATCACTAATATCAAACTCAGCAATTAGAACACCCCCCAGAAGCAATCTGTCTCATCACCACATAGCTGGACCCCACTGTACCTCCCTCTCATTGCCTTGCCAGCACAGGCCTATCCAGTGTGCTCCATCTACTACCCTCCATCAGAAGCCCTTGTATCATAGCTGCCAGCTCCCATTCAGATCTACTAGAGAGAGCAAATCTCCTGAGGACCCTTAAGAGGAGAATCTCATCTCCCACACCTTCTGCATCAGTGGCACCCAACCACCTCTCTGTAGTTCCATAGCCCTTTTCAACCACTAAGCTCACAGGCAGTACAGCCTCTTAGGAAAGTCTACAAGGCCTAGTCCTCCCCTAACCACTGGTAATACAAGAGTATCCCAACTGATCTGGGACCTCCTCTCTGTCCAAATCCAATCTCTAGTCAGTTTCATCAGCCTCTTCACCACCTAAGCTAGAAAGTCTAAGTGATAGGTCACATACCATAGCTTGGAGAGTCAGTAGATATTTAGAATTGACACCTGCCCTACTAGGAAGATATATCAACCTCTCCAACCTCTAAGAGCCTCCCCCCAAATGGTCACCCTCCTCTCCCACCACACTCATGGTAAGACAGAACCATATACAGAAAGGAAGATATCCAGATACTGCACCATCTCTCCTGTAGAGACAATTGTTCCAATGATGTTCCCTCCCACCAGCCCATTCCTCAACACTATTGTTTCATACTTATGCCAGTTGAGTTTCACTCCAGAGTATGTCTTATACCAATCCACTGTCTCCTGAAGTACTGCAATGTCCTCCACAGAGCCAAGTCCAACTACTATGTTATTGGCAAAAGCCCCCACCTTCCACACTACACCATATACAGAGAGCCCTGCCACTATCTGGCAAATCCTATCCATCAAAGGTTCCAATGAAAGGGTATATAGAATAGGAGACAGTAGATCTCTCTGAGGAACTCCCCTTCCCAAGAGAAATGCCAGACCCCAGTGACCATTACACATTAGTACAGCCCTACTGCCCTCTAACAGATTCAATATAGAAGCTTGAAATTATGGGAGAACACCAATTCTATCCAGCACCTTGCCCAGCCATACTCACTGAATGTGGTCATAGGCCTTCTCCTGGTCCAGAAAGACCAGTCTTCCATCTAGTCCACAAGTCTATACCCCTTCAATGATGCTGTGCACCCAGGCAGTACTATCTCTGATAAGCCTGCCCTCAATAAAGCCCTGCTGCTCCTCACCCAGCACCTGTTGGGCAACTTTTTGTAACCTTGCAACAATCACTTTAGTCACCATCTTCCTGTCCATATCTAGAAGTATGATCAGTCTCCAGTTCTTTCAGTCCTCCCTCCTTCCTTTGTCTTTGTACAATAAGACCACTAACCCCAAGTCCTACTCACCAACCCATCTGCCACTCAGAATTACATGGTTACAGAGGGCTGCCATTTCCCCTAACACTCCAGGAACCTCTGCCATCTTCTTTCAAAAATCCCAAGATAGCTCATCCTCTCTAGATGCTGTCCCAAGCTTAGTTACTGCAAGGACTCTCTGGATCTCCTCCTCTTGAACTGGAAGGATCAAGTTGCCAAGTCCCTCTACTTGCATTGATTCCCACTCTTCCAGTATATCATCAATAGTCTCTTCATCTGCACCCCCTTCCTTCTCACTCCACAGACCCCACCATCTCTCCTTCAATATCTCCAGAATCTGTTGTGTGCCATGCACTATTTCCTCCTCTGCATCAAAGACCCCATCTCATCTATATTGCACCCTCCTAGTCTTGAGGAGCCTAGACAAGTATCTAGTAGGCCACTCACCCTCCTCAAACCCCTGCCATCTTAGCCAGACAACTATTTCTTTCATGTAAATCTTCTCCTCTACTCACAACACCTGTTGCAGCTCCACTACCTCCAATTTCACTCATTCTAACCTCCAATCCTCCACATCTACAGAAGAAAGCAAATCAGCCCATTCTACCTGCAATTACAGTAGTCTATTAGAAGCACACCTAACTTGCTTCCTTCTCTGCCACCCAGTCTCCCTACCAGCTCCTCTCCAATAAACCCTCACAGCCTCCTTCAATCTTATCCAATGGATACCCACAACTGAGCCCTCATGTATCCAGCTAGTTATCTTCACCTGGATGTCCTCCACCCATGGGTCCTACAACATCTTCTCAGCCAGTAGAGAGGAGTTAAGGCACCAATGTCTGGGTCCATCTCCACTCCCCCAAACTGCCCCTGCCCTAATAGTCCCTAGTGATCAGACCATGGGCACCACTCCATCTCCAAAGTCTTTCATATATCTATACTCCAACATTTGGCTATCAGAATTCATACCCAATCTATTTACCCAATGTGTATAGACCCTCATATTGCCCCACTGTACTCTGCCCATATCTCCTAAGGAGCTAAGGTTTTCCACTTCCTCCCATGCATCCAGACCACCACTCCTCCTGCCCACATTTCTCCCTTCATCAGTTCTATCCAACTGCAGATCCCTCACCATATTAAAATCCCCACTCAGAACATCTACTCCTTCCTCTAAGAGAATACCCTCCTCCAGCAGAGTCTTAATCTATGTAATCCTCTCACCCCTAACTGCAGAGCAGTAGCAGGAGCCAACCTTCACCAATTCTCAACCAGGCTGATGTCATTCTCCCCAGACCAATCAGTCACTCCAGCTCCTGATATCTCTCAAATCTCCTCTACCCTTTTTCACCAAAATCACCACCTTACCAGTCTAAGTAGTAGCTCCACCCCATTCTCTAGCCCACTCCACCTGATCCTCCTCACCCTTACACTATATATCCTGTAATAAAAAGAGATCAGCCTCCAATCCCTTAAGTCAAGTAAAAATGTTCTTACACCACCCAGATCTCTGTAATCCATTCACATTCAAAGAGAAAATATTAGTTGTACTGTTCATAAGGAATAATATTGCTTATCAATTGCATTCTCTACAAATCTGCATTCAACTCCTCCTGTGCCAAGTCCAAGTTATGTTCTGTAGCCAGTGTCTTCTCTTCAGCCACCTGTGCCTCCAACCCAACCAGAAGTTCAGCCATCACCCCATCCTCTCTTTCCTTGAAGTCTTTATAATATTTCAGGTATACTACCAGAGTTGCAACCTATGATGCTCTGCCCGACAATAGGCAGCTTGCTCACCAGCAATAACTGCCAGCTCAGTCTCCCTTGCCTTATCAATCTCATATCCCTCCTTCTCTAGGAAAATCACAAGTATCTCCACCTTCAGTATCCCCACTACCCCATTACCATACAGAATCCATGCCCAGTGCTCCTCAGGTATCACACATAAGTCTACTTCCCCAACTCCTCAGCTGCAAGATTATCTATCACCTTGCTCATTCACAGCAGGTTCCCCACCTCCTTCCCACCTAGTGTCCCTGGCCTTCCCATATCAAGCATTATAGTATTGGCTCCTACACTGGCAGTCTCATCCCACCCTTTCTCTGGGATATCCACCAACTCATCCTCACCAACTGCCATCACCTGTCCACCTTTCATTACATCAGGAACCCCAAAGTGTATCTGCTGAGCACCTTTTATCAATACATCCTCTGCTGCCTGACCCCTTACAGCTGGACCCCTCCTAATCAGAGGGGGAGTGTCATCCAAGGTCAGTTCCCAGACTTCAAGTGTGCCATCCTCAAAAGGGTCTGCATGCAGCATCTTCCCAGCTCCCTCCAGGTCCTCTGCCCCATCTCCACCTCCCTTACTAGTCCAGATACTTACTTCCATGCCCTCAGTCTTCTCTGAGCTCCCAGCCTTCAACTTCTTCCCTTCTTCCATACTCACCAGCAACTCCTTCTGTCTTCTATATCCTTGAGCCCTCCTTCACTGCCTCCTATCAGTATGAATATATTTCCCACCTATAACCTCTAGATGTATTACCTCTTCATATAGCTTCCAGGCTTTCGCCCTCCTCTCTACAGTACCACTCAACTCCTCCAGAGCCTCCAACAAGTCCTCCTCCTCCTCTTCACTCCCTTTCACCCTCAATATCTTACAAATAAATACCCCCCACATCAACACTAAGGGCCAGTTACTCACCTTCCCTATAGCCTCTCTCCCCACCAGCCAAATCCTGATATCTACATCATCCATCCTAAAGGTAGTCCCCTCCTACATCTGGAAGCCAATGTCCACCACATTACTATACTCTATCATCACCTCCTCTACCCTCCTCTTAGTCTCCTCCTTCATTACTATAGGCACCCCCTTTACCAGTAGCTGTATGATCTTGGGGTCCCACCTCAAGCACTATACCATAGAGACCACCACCTCTCCAACTACTACTCTAGTCTTCAGAGTCTTGTCCAGTGGGCCTACCTTCTCAAAGCCTACCTCAATCCCCTCCAGACCCTTCAGGAACTTCACCAAGGTTGCCTCAGCCACCTGCTTCAAGATAAGCCCCAGGACCATTCTTGCCATCACTACCAAGCTCCAGAAGTACAAGGTAGCTATAAACTCCAAGATTGACTTCTTGAGTAATGGTACTACCGCCAGCCCCATTACACCATCTGCCAGGTCCCCCTTCCACATTGAGAACCCCTGCCCCACCTGGCCATCAGCCATCACATCTCTTTTTTTTTTCTAATTTCCTGTCACACTTCTATCAATAGTCACTCCCTCAGCCACAGCACCTCCAGCCTCTATACCCACAGCCTCCACCTGAGAACTACTCTCCTGCCTGATGCTAGCCTTGCTCTTCCCTTCAGCAGCACTAGCCCTGATTCCAGCTGGCCATCCACTTGCCTTCACCTTGTCCACAAAGCTGGAGGGATTAGGTCCTCCCCCATTCCCACTGGATACTGGTTCTCCTCCAGAGCCTTTCCCACCCTTCAACCCTCCAAAAGCCCCCATCCCCAGTCCATAACCTCTCCCCACCTTCTGCCAGCCAAAAGCTCTGAGTCCACCTGACCCAGCATGCCCATCAGAACTCTTGTTTGATGACATTGTTATAGTACCTTTACTCCAAGTTGTGTCGAAAACCATTGCTTGAAGTTTGTGTAATGTGAATTGTACAGGAGAAAGATGATAGTCTGCAACCATTCCATTTATGTGAATCTCCTCCTCTGCTCGCAACACCTGTTGTAGCTCACTATCTCTAATTTCGCTCATTCTAACCTTCAATCCTCTATCTCTACAGAAGAAAGCAAATTAGCCTATTCTATCTATAATTGCAATAGCCTATTAGAAGTACACCTAACTCACTTCCTTCTCTACTGCCCAGCCTCCCTATCAGCTCCTCCCCAATAAACTCTCACAGCCTCCTTCAACCTCATCTAACAAATACCCACATCTGAGCCCTCATATATCCAGCTAGTTAACTTCACCTGGATGTCCTCCACTCATAGGTCCCACAATATCTTCTCAGCCAGCAGGGAGGAGTTAAGGCACCAATATCCAGGTCCATCTCCACTCCCCCCAAACTGCCCCTACTCTAATAGTCTCCAGTAATTAGATCACGGACACCACTCCACCTCCAAAGTCTTCCATACATCTATACCCCAACATTTAGCTATCAGAATTCAGTCAATTCTTGTACTCAATCTATTCACCCAATATGTGTAGACCCTTGTATCACCCCACCATACTCTGCCCATATCCCCTAAGGAGCTAAGGTTCTCTACCTCCTTCCATGTATCCAGACCACTACTCCTCCCACCCACATTTCTCTCTCCATCAGTTCTATCCAACTGCAGATCCCTCACTATATTAAAATTCCCACCCAGAACATCTACTCCTTTTTCCAAGAGAACACCCTCTTCCAGCAGAGCCCTAATCTATGTGATCCTCTTACTCCTAACTGCAGGGTAGTAGCAGGAGCTAACCCTCACTGATTCCCAACCAGGCTGATGCCATTCTCTCCAGACCAATCATTCACCCCAGCTCCTGATGCCTCCCAAATCTCCTCTACCCTTTTTCACCAAAATCACCATCTTGCCAGTCCAAGCAGTAGCTCTACCCCATTCTCTAGCCCACTCTATCTATTCCTCCTCACCCTTATACCATATATTCTGCAGTAAAAAGAGATCAGCCTCCAATCCCTTAAGCCAAGTAAAAATATTCTTACATCACTCAGATCTCTGTAACCCATTCACATTCAAAGAGAAAATGTTAGTTGTACTGTTCATAAGGAATAATATTGCTTATCAATCACATTCTCTACAAATCTACATTCAACTCCTCCTGTACCAAGTCCAAGTCATATTCCACAGTCAGTACCTTCTCTTCAGCCACCTGTACCTCCAACCCAACCAGAAGTACAGCCATCACCCCATTCTCTTTTTCCTCAAAGTCCTCATGGTATTCCAGGTATGCCTTCTGCCAGAGTTGCAACCCATGATACTCTGCCCAACAGTAGGCAGCTCGCTTACTAGCAATGACTGCCAGCTCAGTCTCTCTCACCTTATCAACCTCATATCTCTCCTCCTCCAGAAAAATCACAAGTATCTCTACCTTCAGTACTCCCACCACCCCATTATTATACAGAATCTATGCCCAGTACTCCTCAGGCATCACACATAAGTCCACTTCCCCCAACTCCTCAGCTGTGAGATTATCTATCACCTTGCTCATCCACAGTAGGTTTCCCACCTTCTTCCCTTCTGGCATCCCTGGCCTTCCCATATCAAGCATTATGGTATTGGCTTCTATACTGGCAGTCTCATCCCACCCCTCCTCTGGGACATCCACCAACTCATCCTCACCAACTGCTACCACCTGTCTGCCTTTTGTCATATCAGGAACCCCAAAGTATACCTGCTGAGCATCTTTCATCAACACATCCTCTGCCACCTGACCCCTTGCAGCTGGACCCCTCCTAATCAGAGGGGAAGTATCATCTAAGGTTAGTTCTCAGACTTCAAATGTGCCATCCTCAAAAGGGTCTGTACACAGTATCTTCCCAGCCCCCTCTAGGTCCTCTACTTCATCTCTATCTCTCTTACTAGTCCAGACACTCACCTTCATACCCTCAGTCTTCTCTGAGCTCTCAGCCTTCAACTTCTCCTCTTCTTCCATACTCACCAGCAACTCCTTCTGTCTTCTACATCCTTGAACCCTCTCCCACTATCTCCTATCAGTATGAATATGTTTCCTACCTACAACCTTCAGATGCGTTGACTCTTCATACAGCTTCCAGACTTTTGCCCTCCTCTCTATAGTACCACTCAACTCCTCCAGAGCCTCCAACAAGTCCTCCTCCTCCTCTTCATCCTTGACACCTTATAAACAAATACCCCCTACATCAATACCAATGGCCAGTCACTCGCCTTCCCTATGGCCTCTCTCTCTGCCAGCCAAATTCTGACATCTATGTCATTTATCCTAAAGGTGGTCCCCTCTCACATCTGGAAGCTGATGTCTACTATGTCACCATACTCCACCATCACCTCCTCCACCCTCCTCCTAGTCTCCTCCTTCATCACCATAGGCATCCCCTTTACCATTAGCTATACCACCCTGGGGTCCCATCTCAAGCACTGCATTATGGGGACCACCATCTCCCCAACTACTACTCTAGTCTTCAGAGCCTTGTCCAGTGGGCCTGCCTTCTCAAAGCCCACCTCAACCCCCTCCAGACCCTTCAGGAACTTCACTGAGGCTGTCCCAGCCACCTGCTTCGAGATAAGCCCCAGGACCATCCTCACCATCACTGCCAAGCCCTGGAAGTACAAGGTAGCTGCAAACTCCAAGATCAACTTCTTGAGCAATAGTACTACTACCAGCTCCATTACACCATCCACCAGGTCTCCCTTCTGTATTGAGAACCCCTGCCCCACCTGGCTATCAGCTATTATATCTCTTTTTTTTTCCTGATTCTCTGTCATACTCTCATTAATAGTTACTCCCCCAGCTACAGCACCTCCAGCCCCTATACCTACAGCCCCCACCTGAGAACTACTCTCCCACCCAACACTAGCCTTGCTCTTCCCTTCAGTAGCACTAGTCCTGATTCCAGCTGGCCATTCACTTGCCTTCACCTTGTCTGCAAAGCTGGAGGGGCCAGGTTCTCCCCTAGTCCCACTGGATACTGGTCCTCCTCCTGAGTCTTCTCCACCCTTTGATCCTCCAAAAGCCCCCATCTCCAGTCCATAACCTCTCCCCACCTTCTGCTAGCCAAAAGCCCCAGGTCCACCTGATCCAGCATACCCATCAGAACTCTTGCTCAATAATATTATTATAGTATCTTTACTCTAAGTTATGTCAAAAATCATTGCTTGAAGTTTGTGTAACATGAATTGTACAGGAGAAAGGTCCTGCCCCACTATTATAGAAGAATTCTCTGATATATTTCAAAAATCAACAAAGCCTCCACTTAAAAGAAAAGTCAATTACAAGATTAATATAATTCCAGGATTATTATCTCCTTATAGACCTATCTACTCTATAACTCAGCTAGAGCTAAAAGTCTTAAGAGAAATCCTAAAGATACATACTCCTTAATAAAGAGTATATTGAACCAAATGTATCTCCTTATAGAGCACCTATTCTGTTTGTAAAAAAGAAGGATGGAATATTAAGGATGTGTGTAGACTATCACCTACTTAACAAGATCACTATACAAAATCAATATCCTCTACCTAGTATAAAAGAACTACTTACTCAGCTCTATAAAGCTAAGGTTATGACCTTAGGTGATCTTAAAGAAGGATTTTGGCAGATAGAAATGAATGAAAGAGATATAGAGAAAACAGCCTTCAAAACAAGATATGGATATTATCAATTCAAAGTTATGCCCTTTAGATTAACTAATGCTCCAGCAATATTTCAGACCTTCATGAATGACATCTTTAAGCCTCTATTAGACTAGTATGTACTAGTTTATATAAATGATATTCTCATCTATAGTACAACTCAAAAAGAGTATCTTTAATACTTAAGAGAAGTCTTCACTATACTGAGAAAAAATCAGTTATATTTGAAGCTTGAAAAATATTACTTCTTATAAGAAGAAGTAGAATACCTTGGATATATTATTGGAAAGGAAATAGTTAAAACTTCACTTAGATTGATTAAAGCCATAGAAGACTAGCCCCAATTAGAAAACCTTAAAGGATTATAAGGATTCCTAGGATTAGCCAACTTCTTCAGACAATTTATAGAAGAATTCTCTAGAGTAGCAGCTCCTCTAACAGCACTCACTCAAAAATCTATAGATGTTAAAAAACATTGAACTTCTACCTAAACACAAGTCTTCAATCACCTAAAAAGACTTTTTACTAATATATCAGTATTAGTAATCTCTGATTCAAAAGGCTTCTTTGAAGTTACTACTGATATATTAGATATAGCAATTGGAGCAGTTCTTAAGAGAAACATCTAGTAGCTTACTTTTCTCAAAAGTTAAAAGAAGTAGAAATAAGATATGCCACTTATGAAAATAAATTATTTGCCATAGTTAGAAGCCTCAAAGAATAGAGACACTTTCTGATAGAAAAATATTTTTCTGTCATTATAGATCATTATTCTCTTATCTATATTCACTGCTAACCTACTTTGACTAAAAGATAAGCAAGATGGATAGAAGCTCTAGCAGATTATGACTTTACAATAGAATACCACTCTGGAAAAACAAATGTAGTAGCTGATACTCTCTCAAGAATAGAACAAATAGAGCAAATAGTAGCTATTATAATTATAACCAGTAATCTTAAGAATCAGATCAGAGAAGCCTATAATCTTACTCATTAAGAAATTTATAAATTCTTACAAAATCCAATCAATGACTCAAGACTCAAAGAATTGACCAAAAAATTAATCCTCAAAGAAGAGTTATTATATTATGATAAAACAAGAGTCTTAATCCCTAAAAACCAAAAACTAAGACTTTAAATTATATAAGAATATCATAACATACCTTTTGCAGGGTATTATGGTTATGAAAAAACTCTTGCTAATATAACTCAGAACTTTTACTGGTCAAGAATAACAGATGATATCAAGGACTTCTATTATTTCTATGATCTATGTTAAAGAAATAAGACAAGAAATCAGGTACTTCCAGGACTTCTTCAATCTCTACCAATATCTACTAGAAATTAGGACCAGATTGCCTTAGACTTTATTATAATATTATCTAAAACCAACCAAGGAAAGGATGCCATAGTAGTGTTCATAGATAGGCTTAGCAAACAGGCATATTTTGAACCTACTACTATTACAATTACTGCTCCAGAAATAGCAATGATTTTCTTGCATATAGTTTTTAAACTACATAGACTACTCTCAATAATAGTCTCAGATAGAGATCCCAAGTTTACAAGTGCTTTCTGGAAAGCATCTTTGGAATGATAAATACTAAGTTATCATTCTCTACTGCCTACTATCTACAAACTAATGGTCAGATAGAAAGAACTAACAGAACTCTCAAATAAATATTGAGAATATTCTGTAGTTACAAACAAGATGACTAGGACCAATATCTCTTATTAGCAGAATCTGCCTATAATAATACCAAACAGTCATCTATCCAAATGACACTCTTCTTTATAAATACTGGTCAACACTCATAAACTCTAGCAATTATAGAAAAATCTATGATATCTGTAGCAGAAGACCTTATAGTAACTATTGGAAATATTATACAATTAGTACAAAAATAATTACAAAAGGCTCAGGAGCAATAAGTCAAATATGCTAACCAATATAGAAGAGAAGTTCTCTTCAAAGTAGGAGACTTAGTTCTCTTAGAAGCCTCTAATATAACTGTAGCAAATCAGACTGAGCACTCTACTATATCCAAAATATATTAGATCCTACCTAGTTAAAGAAATAATATCTAATATACTATATTAATTAGAACTCTCTCAAGATATGAAAATATATAATGTATTTCATATCTCACTATTTAAGCAGTATACTCCAAATCAAATTCCTAATTGAGAAATACTTCTACCACTACTAGTAATATTAAAGAACAATCAGAATATATTATAGAATAAATTTTGGACTGCCAAGTTATAAAAAGGGGTTGAGGAACCTCTTTAGAATACTTAGTAAAATGAGAAGACTACTCTTTACATAACTCTACTTGAGAACTAAAAAGAAACCTCACTAATGCTAAAGAGAAGATCTTAGAATATTTGGTATAATAAGAAAGAAAACTGCAATCTTGCTGACATATCACTCATATCTCCTAGTCCAAGGAGAATGAATGAATGCAATAGGTCTAAATGATGTGGGCTAAAGAATATATATAATATGCCAAATTTGGAGAAGTTGAACCTCCAACTCATAGTCCCAAGGTTAACCTACTATCCACTATACCATAAGGTACTGATTGCTAAGATAAAATAAGTAAATATAGGAAAAGATCATAAGAAAATTTTCATAAGCTAAAATTAGTAATCCTAAAAAGGATTAACTGTGAGAATGACAATAAGATTAAAAAAAAAAAATAGTAAAACTGAAAGTTAGTCTATTCTCTCTGTACTACTGATGGGAAATAAGGTATAGATATTTAAGAAGATTCTTTTACAGGAAATTCTCCAGTAATGATTGATATCAGAATTACTTCTAGTGTATGATATCAAATACACAACTCTTTAATATGTAAATTTAATGCATTAGGCAACTGTACAATGATTATACTATTTTCTGAAAAAAATAAAAGTTTTCAGACTTATGACTATTCAAATAGTATAACAACACTATATTTAAATAAGACATATGGTCACAGAGTACACACTTTTCTCCAAGAGAACTACTCTTCAGAGAAGAAGATTCTGATAGAATCTCAGCTATAAATCTAAACCTAACTTAACTCAGAAATCTGGAGACTATATCAAATCAAGAAGAAGACAGAAGATTATATTATCAAGTCACAAGTACTAATAAGGAAGAATGTAGAAAAGAACCACAAGATCTTAGAACTCATCAAAAAGGTCCTACTATATTGAAATATAGTAGAAGTCTTGTGGTTACAAAAACTAGAAGCCTAAATAGAAAAGACTCTTCTATATATAAGATATCAAAAAAACTACTCTTTGGCTTAGAAAACTCTCAGAGACTATACTGCCTACTATAGTATATAGAAATAAATTCAAGAAGTACTATGAACTTATATAAAAGAAGTAAAATATAATAACTATCTGTAAAGTTTTAGTCTACAAATTATAACAGCATATCCCATGACCAGTAGACAATCTGTCTAAACCATTCTTTAAGGGATATGATACTAGCAACTACTCATCTATAAGATTTTTGAAGCTAAAGGAGTTTAAACCATCAACTGATTGATCAAGATCAGAATTAAGTCTTTACTCTATATGAAGAGAGCTACCCTTCACTATTATATCAAAATACATAGAGAAGACATCAGCCCATAAATACCACTTTTCAACCCCCTGCCAGAGGTTATGGGATTAAAAAAAAAAATCAAACTAGACCAATGATAAAGATACTGAAAAAGTCCTATAGAACTATTTAATAAGGATATTAAATCTTAAAGAGAGAATAATATAATGAAAATACATTATAACATCACAAATAATGATATCACCAAGCTGACATTATTGGATTTGTGTCACCAGTAAGGTTACATACTAGAAAAACTAAGAATATTAGTGAGATCATAATGATTTTATACTAATTTCAGCTCTTTTCAGCCAGTAATATCATAGTAGTCACACTAGCCTCTGTACTAGTTTAGTGTATACTCACACTGACATCACTATGGATATATCTCAGAAATAGACTAAAGATACTAAAAATAGCATGAGACTAAATTAGTCTTCAGCTACATTGATGTCATAAACTAAAATAGTCTATGATATCAGAGTATATCAAAATTAGTTACTGATATTATCAGCCCTCTGATATTAAGAGCTAGTAAGATCTTTAAGACCAGTAACTTTATAGGCTAAACTAGACCATGACAAGCTATGAAATCATGGTTACCATATACTAAAATAGTTTATTTAGTAAACAAATAAATACTCTGCAAATTGGTTCTAAAAAATAATTATCTAAACAATTACTACACAAATATATAGACACTCCTCTCTAAAATAAAACTAAGACATAAACAAATCATTCCCACATCTTCTGAATATCTGGCTACAGGGAATTCCTATACCATTCAATATGAGACTAGCCTCACCAGTATCTATATTATCATCTGTAATCACTAGATCAGAACTAAACTCTGATGAGTTTAGTACTATATTATCTGGGTCTGAGACTCTGGAAGAAGTCTTATCTCTTTTCAGAGAAGTCTGTTATTATCTTATGATATAATACATTATATCACAAAGTCTTAGTTGAAAATCTAGAACATTACTTCATAAATAGTATATAAAAATGATATTATTAAATAGCATTATTATGATTTTATAATGATACTATTATAGTGTAACTTTTATATCATTTTCAGTAACTTTCAGTCTTATATCTTTTAGCCAATAGTCAGTCAATATATAAAGTCCTTAAAAATGTATAAATACTCTCAAGCAAAGTGACTCAATAAAGGATAGAATTTACACAGAATTTACACAATATCAAAAAGAGAATAATTAAGACTTAAAGTCTATAATATATGGATAAGTCTCTGAATAACTTAAACTAAAAAGACCACATCTAAAAATAGATGTCCTGAACTCTATAAATACTTGAACTCTGAAGAATCTAAACATAATTCTCAGAATCAGACTATATCTAGAAGGATATACTAAAAGACTTAGACTTTAAAAATTAAAGTCTATAATTACCAAATTGTTATCCAAGTCTACCAAAAGGAGACTAGATCAATTAGAAGTACAACAGACAGTACTTAGGTATTAAGACAGCTGCTTTCTCAAGCTACAGATACCTGATATAAGTATCTTTAAGTTATTGATACCAAGGTTTATTAATTTAAAGAGTACAATTACTATAATAGTGAAGATATACTGTTATATATATTGACCACTCCATCTTAAGAGGATATCTCTTCATTCCAACAGCTGCTATTTTCACCAACCTTGAGACAGCAGAAAACCATATATTAAAAAATAAATCTCCAGATACTGGACCACTTTCTCTACTGAGATAACTGTTCTAATTATATCTCCTCTGACTATTCCTTCTCCTAAGACCAGTATCTCATACTTGTGCCAGTTGAGCTTAGTATCTGAGCACCCCTCATACTATTCTACAGTACTCTTCAGTACTGTCACATTCTCTACAGAGCTCAGCCTGACCACTATATTATTAGCAAAGGCCCCCACCTTCCAGTTCACTCCTAGAATATTCAACCCCCCCACTCTGTACTGTATTCTATCTAATAAGAGCTCTAGTGAGAGGGTAAAAGATTGGCAATAGTAGATCTTCCTATGGTACTCTCCTTCCAGAGGAAATGACTCTCTCCTATATCTATTTATTATAATAGCTATCTGACTCTCCTCCAACAGACTAATCAATGATCCTCAAAACTCTAAGGGAATCCTTATTTGC
>RBNI01003813.1:0-15153 GCA_003990745.1 Jimgerdemannia flammicorona
CCCCCACCCTCTCTTAATGAAAGACCACTTTGTCAGACATCATCACTACCTGCCTACTACTCTGTTCACAGATCCCTTCTACCAGATAGCAATGTTGCCTACCCTGGGGTCCCCAACCAACCCACCACCCAGTTAGCAAATCTCCCATCAACCCCTCCTATCTCAACAACTTCTCCTGTATACCCATCTGTTGCTCTTTCTCGAAAACAAAGAGCCAATGTCCAGCCAACCCTATCCACACTACTAAAACTCACTCTATAGTAAGCCAACCAGCCAACCATTGCCAACACCTCTCACTAATTGAGATTTCAAATCCTCCCAGCAACCTCTCTCTCTATCTGGCCTCCTCTTCACACCCAGCCAGTCTCCTACTGCTATCCAAAAGTCCCCCAGAACCTCACACTCTCCTAGCCAATGTTCAGGCATTTGCACAAATCCCCCAACTTGTCCTACATTATAACACTTCTCACAATCCAATCGGTCACCAACCACCAAATACCCAGCACCCATTCACCCTTACCTAGGGTCAACAGCTATTCAGATCTCCAAGAACTGATAAATATCAACCCCAGTCATGGCAATCAGTAAAAGTGCCAAAGAAATTGCCTTTTTGAATATCAAGATATGATAGAGAGTATTGGAGAATAGAATTGAAAGAATACTTTGAGAGGATTTCAAGGACTTCTTTTGCTCAAACCACTTAGAGCAAGCTAAGCTACATAGGTATCTTTTTGCAAAAAGCAATACATTTTCAAGTTTTCACTTTGCCTATACTGATGTACTAGGTGTAGCAGGAGTCTGGCAAAAAATCACAATAAGTTTCATCAAAATCCATCAAGTTTCTATATTATAGTGACTCAAGATTTATTGAGCTCTGAGTGCTTAGAGAGGAGGAGGCCTGGTCTGGATCTCTCAAAGAATTTTGCAGCAGCTACAGGGGCTGGTGGGGTAGGGAGACAGACTGGTGATCAACTGGAGTAGATGGCTGGTATATAGTGATGGAGGGCAAGAGAGTGACCTCTAGGCCTACAGTGGGAGAGCAGGGGGGGTATAGTGTTGATAGAAGTAGATGTCAGGTAACTGGGCAGCTGACTGGTCAGGGGTTAGGTAGGGGACAGGGGTCTGGAGATAGGACTGCTGGGACTGACTTTTCTGAGACTGGACCAGTGGCTGGGAATGCGACCACTAGTGGCATAGTAGTTTCTGGCTAGTATTTCTGAGAGCAAGAGTAAGATCACTCTGACTACAGAGACTGGTGAGCTGGTGGTGTATCCATTCTTTTACAAGTCAGTATTGATATGGGCAGTCTCTGCTAATTTCTTGGACCTTGGCCTACTGACCAAGGAAGTTCTGTAACTAGTGGGTGAGGAGGTTGCAGGGGTAGAGTTACTGAGATTCATTTCTTTAGCAGAGATAGTGAAGGTTGGCTTTATTGAGAAGGAGGCCATGGTGAAGGCCCTGGAGAAGAGACTGATGATTAAGAACATTAAGGTAAAGATGGCAAGATACTTAAGGTGGGACCTGTATGTAGTGAGGCTGGTGGTTGAAGGTCTGCTGATGCTGAGCAGGCAGGAGATGAAGATGGTGGATTTTGGGTTCATGTTTTGGGAGGGCACAAAGTTGAGGAATGGTAACTATGAGACAATAGTGTAGTTGAAAGAGAAGGAGGTGACTGGAGAGTGGGACTGGCCTGAGGTCATTTGTATCAGAGATCAGAAGTATTAGGTCTGGAAGATGAAAGGCTCAGAGCAGGAAGAGGAAGAGTTGCTGATTGCTCTGGAGGAGTGTGATGAAGTAAAGGCTCAGAGAAAGAGAAAGTGGGAGGAGTTTGACAAGAACTGGATCTAGATTGAGGTAGATGTAAAGAGGAGATGATGGTATAAGGTAAATTGGAAGTGGTTGCAGGCAGTGTTACAAGGGTTGGCTAAGGAGGAGGCTGAGAGAGTAGCAATTGACAGAAATCAAATAAAAGGAGTAGAGGTAGCCAAAGTGTCCTTCTCACAGCTAGGGGGAGTGGGAGACTCTGTATATATATCTGTGAAGGAGAAGTAGGCTGATGGCAAGGAAGAGAGAAGAGCAGGCTTTGAGGAGAATATTGAGGTGGTCTCTGAGACTCAGGCAGAGGACATAATAATGGCTAGGTTGATGAATATATACTGGAAATATCCTGAGACTGGGGAGGTGGTATGGCTGGACAAAGTCTCAGAAGAGGATGATCTGGTGGAGATTGCTTCTGATGTATCCATAAACAGAGAATTGATCCAGAAGCTATGCAGGATCTCTAGGCCCACCACTCCAGGGCCACTGGTGATGGTGACCAATGATTGGTTCCAGGCCATCCTGGAGAAGCTTGCAGAGGAAGACATTAAGGAAGTAGATGTATTTCAGAGTTCTCTGGAGGCATGGGAAGGATTTCTTAAGGTGATATTGTAAGGACTGAAGTTGGTGACTGCTATGATAGCAGCCCTCCTAGAAGATAAAGGGTATGAGGTAGACAAAGCCTGGATGGCAGATATCAGAAAGGTGATGTCAATACAAGTGGACTCCTTTTATAGCAGTATCAATGGAGAGTAAATTTAAAGAGCAGTCTGTGAGGAGCATTGGAACATCATCAAGGGTAGGGCTGAGAAGGTAGTGGTAGTGGCAATAGATATTTAAACTCATTATCTATGATGAAGAATGACCTATAAATTTTATCAATCAATATCAATAGTCTATGTAATAGGATTAAATAGTAGCATCTCTTTAGATGACTGAAGGTCCAGAGGTATGATGTGGTGTTTCTGCAAGATATTTGAGCTTATGATGTACAAGACTATGAGTTGTGGAATAAGGAATGATTTAGAGGTATTGGTTGAAATAAGCAAGTTGGTATTCTAGTTGAGATTAGAAAGGGCAAGCTAGTTGATATGGAATCCTTTGAAAGTCATCTGGTGTAGGGAAGGCTGATGGGAGGTAATGGGGATGACCTTTTGGTGGGCTCCATATATCTGCTGGCAGTTAGCAGAGAGCAAAAGCAATAGATGGAGAAGTGGTTGGATTGGAAGAATTGGACAGCTCTGAGATTGGGAGAACTTCAATATGGTTTAGGATCAAGCACTGAATTGGTCTGATGGTAGAGCTGATGTGGCTATTTCTCAGGGGCTGTCTCAGTGGCTTCAGATAGAAAAGGGTATAGGACTGATAGATGGTGTGTGGCTAAGGGCTGGAGATAAGTCAGGACTTTTTACTAGGTGGCATCCAGTAGGTGATAGATTGGTGGGGACACAGATTGACTGGGTGCTGGTCACTGAACATTGGAGTAATGTGTTAGATATTGTCAAGGTATAGTAGTGCTCATGGTCTGATCATTAGAGTGTTGAAGTATGTGAGAGGTTTCAGATAGTTAGTGGTGGGAGAGGGCATTGTCATCTTAATGTGGCCTTGCTCCAGTAACTGATAGAAAGGGAGCAATTTGTTATCTTGGCCAGATGGGAAGTGAAGAGGTGGGTGGCTAGTGGTCTGTCTATTGCTGAATAGTGGGATAGGTTTAAACACCTGGTGGATGCATATTGGCAGAATGCTGGGGAGGTGGCTGGAAAGAAGCAAAAAAATAAGAAAAAGAGGGTTGAGTGGGGTTTGAGATAGAAACTAAAGTTATTAAAAGATAGGACATTTGCAAGAGTAGAGTAGTACTAGCTGGCTAGGGAGGTGGCAGATCTGCTATCAGATATGAGGAAGGCTAAGGACAGAGTGATGGATGGCCTTCTGGTACATCTGAGGATTCAGCAACTGAAAGAGAGTGAGCAGTTAATAAAATATTTATTCAGTATCTTGAAAGCTAGGAAGGTGTGGTACAGCTGGGCTTCAGTATTATGTGAGAATAGAGTTAAGATTTCTAGTGTGGTAGATATGCTGAAGGAGGTCTCTGGGCAATGGTAGGCCCTCTGGGGGGATGAGGGTAGAGGAGGGAGAGATGGCACATTGGACATTACAGATGTGCCATTAGTATATAATTGACCAATAGTACTACTGTCAGAGATGGGGGCTTCTGTAATAGGCAGAGTATCTTTAGAGGAAGTATTGAGAGTTCTGTGGAAGGTATCTAGTGGCTTATTGCCTGGTAAGGATGGGTTCTCTTGAGAGTTTTGGAAGGAGTTCCAGACTGAGTTTGGGGCTTGGCTTATCAAGATGATCAAATATATTGGAAGAGAGTTGGTGGGTTGGTAATGGTGACTTAGGGCTAGCCTCTTTACTGTATAAAGAGAAAGGTGACAGGAGGGTATGGTATAACTGAAGGTCAATCATACTGTTGAATGTGACAGGAAGTTAGTTTTGAAGATCTTGGCTAGAAGGTTGCAGCAGTAAATTAGTCAACTGGTAGGTGAGGAGCAAAGGGGTTTTGTGAAGGGATGAAAGATCAGAGACAATACTGCTTGGGTGGAAAATGTCTTGGAGGGTTGTAGGAGCCATCAGGTTGATGGGAGGATGGTCTTTTTGGATCAGAAGAAGATATATGATTAGGTGCAATGGTGCTATCTAGAAGCTATATTACTGAGAGTTGGATTTGATGTCAGAGAGATTAGAAGGCTGATGGGACTAGTACATAGCTGTTGAGGGGCAGTCCTGATGAATAGTTGGTGTAGTCCAGAGTTTGTCTTGGATAGGAGAGTTCTGCAGAGAGATCTCCTCTCTCTCCTCCTTTATATTCTCTCATTGAAGCCAGTGTTGGCCTGACTGAGGGGATGGCTGACTGGACTGAGGATGAGAGAGGTAGTTTGGAAGCTTGGGACTTTTGTGGACAATATAGTGGTTGGGCTTAGTAATGCAGCAGATGTGAACATTTTATGTGAGGGAATTGAACAGTATGAGGGGTTGGCAGATGCAAAGCTAAATTAGGAGAAATGCAAGACTTTGGAGCTTAGTGCAGGCATGGGGGCTGTGGGAGGATTTGGATGAGTGATACCTAAGAGGGAGGCTGTCCGGTATCTGGATATCTGGTTTTTAGTATTTAGGACAATTTTGCCAAGAGAGTGATAGAGTGTGAGAGTACAGAAATAGGAAGACATACTGATAGGTTGGACTGATCACAACTTCTCCCTGGTAGAGAGAGTAGTGGTTTTGAATGTATACTGGTTATCAAAGTTGTGGTATTTGGGTTACCACTTGTATTTCCCAGGGCGGGTGGTGTAGCAGTTGAGGAAGGCTATTGAAGGATGGCTCTGGAGGAGAAGGTGACTGCAAATTAGATGAGAGACATTGGTGCTGTCAATTACTGATGGAGGTCTGGGGCTGGTGGATTTCTGGTGACAGCTGAAGGCTCTTAGGGGCTGGTGGGGTCACTATCTTGTAGAGCTTAATAATGAAAGTTGGGGCAGACTGGTGATAGACAATTGGAAGGTCAGGTTCTACTCTCGGAGCAAGGAGTGGAAGGATTTGAGAGAGTTACTTCAAGTTGGATCAGTTAGTAGAATACAGTATAAGGAGTTCTGGTGGGTATGCTATATAAGATACCTTTCTTCTATATAATTCACATTACACCAACTTCAAGCAATGGTTTTCAATATAACTCAAAGAAAAGGTACTATAAAAATATCATCAAGCAAGAGTTCCAATGGGTATACTGGGTTGGATAGACCTGAGGCATTCAGCTGGCAGAATGTGGAAAGAGATTATGGACTGAGAATGGGGGTTTTTGGAGGGTCAAAGAGTGAAGAAGGCTCTGGAGGAGGTCTGGTATCAGGTGGAACTGGGGGAAGGCCTGGACCCTCCAGCTTTGCAGACAAGGTGAAGGCAAGTGGATGGCCAGCTGGAACTAGAGCTGGTGTTGCTGAGGGGAAGGGCAAGGCTAGCATTGAGAGAGAGAGTGGTACCCTAGTGAGAGATGTAAGCATAGGAGTGGGGGGTGCTGTAGCTGGGGATAGAACTGTTGATGGGAGTGTGATGGGGAATTAGGAAAAAAAAAGAGATGTGATAGCTGATGGCAAGATGGGGCAGGGGGTCCCAATGCAGAAGGGGGACCTGGCAGATAGTGTGATGGGGCTGGTAGTGACACTATTACTCAAAAAGTCAACTTCAGAGTTTGCAGCTACCTTGTGCTTCTGGGGCTTGGTAGTGATGGTGAGGATGGTCCTGGGAATAATCTTGAAGCAGGTGGCTAGAGCCATCTCAGTGAAGTTTCTGAAGAGTCTGGAGGGGGTTGAGGTGGGCTTTGAGGAGGTGGGCCTACTGGATGAGACTCTGAAGTCTGGAGTGGCAGTTGGGGAAGTGGTGGTCCCTATGGTATGTTGTCTGAGGTGGGACCCCAGGGTGGTTCAGTTGCTGGTAAAGGGAGTGCCTACAGTGACAGCAGTTGAGATGAGGAGGAGGGTTGAGGAGGTAATGGCAGAGTATGGCAATGTGGTTGATATTAGTTTCTAGGTTTGAAAGGGGACCACTATCAGAACTAGAGATATTGATGTCAGAATTCAACTGGCAGAGAAGGAGGCCACTGGAAAGTTGAGTGACTGGCTGGTGGTGATACTTTGGAGGGCTTTCAGTTATTGGGTGTTGAGGGTGAAAGTGAGTGAGGAGGAGGAGGAGGATCTGTTAGAGGCTCTGGAGGAGATGAGTGGAGCTGTTGAGCGATAGGCAAAGGCATGGAAGTTGTATGTGAAGTTGATACATCTGGAGATTATTGATGGGAAATATATTCACACTGACAAGAGGCAGTGGGAGAGGGCTCAAGGGCATAGGAGACAGAGGGAGCTGCTGGCAAGCATAGAAGGAGAGGCAAAGTTGAAGGCTGGGGGCACTGAGAAGTCTATGGGGGTGGAGGCAAGTGTTTGGGCTAGTAAGGGAGGAGGTGATGTAGAGGAGGGCCTGGAGGGGGATGGGAAGACATCACACAAGAACCCATTTGTGGATGGTACTTTTAAAGTCTGGGACCAGGTCTTGGATGACACTCCCCCTCTAATCTGGTGGGGTCCAGCTGTGAGAGGTCAGGCAGCAGAGGATGAGTGGATGAGAGGTGCTCAGAGGGTACATTTTGGAGTTCCTGATGTGATGAAAAGTGGACAGGTGGTGGCAGTTGGTGAGGATGAGCTGGTGGATGTCCCAGAGGAGGGATGAGATGAGATGGCCAGTATAGGGGCAGACACCATGATGATAGATACAGGAAGGCCAGGGATACTGGGAAGGAAGGAGGTGGGGAACCTGCTATGGATGAGCAAGATGATGAATAACTTTACAGCTGAGGAGTTGGGGGAAGTGGACTTGCATGTGATGTCTGAGAAGTATTGGGTGCAGATTCTGCATAGAGATGGGGTGGTGGGGGTACTGAAGACTGAGATACTTGTGATTCTTCTGGAGGAGGAGGGATATGAGGTTGACAAGGAGAGGGAGGCTAAGCTGGCAATCATTGCCAGTGAGTATACAGCCTACTGTTGGGCAGAGTGTCATGGTCTGCAACTCTGGCAGGAGGTATGCCTGGAGTATCATGAGAATTTCAAGAAAAAAGAGAATGGGATAATGGCTGAACTTCTGATTGGGTTGGAGGTACAGGCAGTGGAAGAGAAGGAACTGACTGTAGAACATGACTTGAATTTGGTACAGAAGGAGTTGAATGTGGATTTGTAGAGGATGAGATTGATAATCAACATTATTCCTTATGAACAGTACAACTAACATTTTCTCTCTGAATGTGAATGGGTTAAGGGGATCTGGGAGGCATAAGAACATTTTTACTTGGCTTAAGAGATTGGAGGCTGATCTCTTTTTACTGCAGGATGTACAGTGTGAAGATGAGGATTATCAGATAGAGTGGACTAGAGAATGGGGTGGAGCTACTGCTTGAATTGGCAAAGTGGCGATTCTGGTGAGGAAGAGTAGAGGAGATTTGGGTGGAATCAGAAGTTGGGGTGACCATTTGGTCTGGGGAGACTGGTATAGACCTGGGTGGGAATCAGTGAGGGTTGGCTCCTGCTACTGTCCTGTGGTTAGGGGTGAGAGAATTGAGTGGATTAGGGATCTGTTGGAGGAGGGCATTCTCTTAGAGAAAGGAGTGGATGTTCTGGAAGGTGACTTTAATATAGTGCAGGATCTGTAGTTAGATAGAACTGATGAAGGGAGAGGTGCAGGTGAGAGGAGTGGTGGTCTGGATGTATGAGAGAAGGTAGAGAACCTCAGCTCCTTAGGGGATATGAGTAGAACATGGTGGGGTGACACAAGGGTCTACACACACTGGATGAATAGACTGGGTATGAGAATTAACTGGATTCTGATGGCTGAGTGTTGGGGTGTTGATGTTTGGAGGACTTTGGAGGTGGAGTGGTGTCTATGGTCTGATCACTGGGGGCTATTAGGGCAGAGGCAGTTTGGGGGAGTGGAGATGGACCCAGATATTGGCACCTTAACTCCTCTCTGCTGGCTGAGAAGGTGTTATAGAACCCATGAGTGGAGGACATCTAGGTAAAGATTACTATCTGGATACATTAGGGTTCATCTGTGGGTGTCTGATAGATGAGGTTGAAGGAGGCTACAAGGGTTTATTGGAGAGAAGCTGGTAGGGAGGCTGGAAGGTATAGAAGGAAGTGAGTTAGGTATGCTTCTAATAGGTTGATGAGATTGTAGATGGAATGGGCTGATTTGCTTTCTTCTGCAGAGGTGGAGGATTGGAGGCTTGAATGGGTGAAATTGGAGGTAGTGGAGCTACCACAGATATTGCAAGAGGAGGAGGAGATTCATATGAAAGAAATGGCTATCAGGCTATGATGGCAGGGGCTTGAGGAGAGAGAGCAGCCTACTAGGTACTTGTCTAGGCTCCTCCAAGCTAGGAGGATGCAACATTGGTAGAATAGAGTCCTTGATGCAGAGGGGAAAATGGTACATGGTATGCAACAGATCTTGGAGATACTGAAGGAGAGATGGAGGAGACTGTGGAGTGAGAAGGAAGGAGGTGTTGATGAAGAGGTGATTGTAGATATGCTGGAGAAGTGGGAACTGCCACATGTAGAGGGGTTTGGTGACTTGATCCTACTGGTCCAAGAGGAGGAGATCCAGGGAGTCCTTGTAGCCACTAAGCTTGGGACAGCACTAGGTGAGGATATTATCTTGGGACTTTTGGAAGAAGATGGCAAAGGTCCCTGGGGTGTTAGGGGAGATGACAGCCCTCTGTAACTATGTTCTTCTGAAGGGCAAGTGGGTTGGAGAGCAGGACCTGGGCTTGGTGGCCTTATTGTACAAAGATAAGGAGAGGAGAGAGGACTGGAAGAACTGGAGACCAATCATGCTCCTGGATATGGACAGGAAGATGGTGACTAAGGTAATTGTTACAAGGCTACAGAAGGTGGCCCAACAGGTACTAGGTGAGGAGCAGTGGGGTTTTGTTGGAGGCCAGCTTATCAGAGATGGGACTGCCTGGGTGCACAGTATCATTGAAGGGGCATGGGCTTGTGGCCTGGATGGGAGACTGGTCTTTTTGGACTAGGAGAAGACCTATAACTGTGTTTGACAGGTATGGCTAGGCAAGGTGCTAGATAGAATTGGTATTCCAGTCAAGCCTTTCACCAGTATCATTTGGGTGACACAAGACTCAGACAATACTTTCAACAACATCTTCAAGTATTAGTGCTATCAAGATGGCGAGCAACTTGCATTCTGGTGAGCGTACTGGGCAGGGGGGCCCCAGTGCCTTTGACTGGCAACATGTGGGGGGGGGTCGAGGTGCTGGTCTTGGCATGCTGAGTGTTTCGATAAGGGGACATGGGGCCAGAGGTGGTGGCAGAGGAGATGCAAGGCCACATAGGGGAGGAAGGATGACCTTCGCGGATAAGGTCAGGATGGGGAAGCAGATGACTGGACTGGATGGCTGGCTGGAGCTGAGAAAGGCGGCTGCTACCTCGAGTGGTAAGGAGGCCTCTCCACTGGAGGGACAGTATAGTGGGGCTGGAGGTGTAGTGGCTGAGGCGGTGACTGTTGATGGTAGTGTGACGGGCAATCTGGAAAAAAATCCAGATGTGATGGCTGATGGGGGACCTGGACAGGGGAGCGGCACAAGACCCAGGGACCTGGCTGATGGTGTGATGGGCCTGGTGGTGGCCCCATTACTCAAAAAATCTCGATCAGAATTCACCATCATGCTGTGCTTCTGTGGCTTGGCAGTAACAGCAAAGATGGTGCTGGGGCTGCTGGCTAGTAAGGTGAAAGGTGCAGCCTCGGTTAAGTTTTTAAAGAAGCTGGAGGCAGTTGAGGTGGGGTTTGAAGAGGAGGGTTTGCTACTAGAGGCAGTGGAGAAGGGTGTGGTGGTTGGAGGGATTTCGGTACCGATGGCAAGATGTATGTGTTGGGATCCCCAAGTGGTTCATCTGGTGATTGCGGACTTGCTGATGGTGAAGAAGGAAGAGGCGAGTAGGCTGGTCATGGATGTGGTGAAGGAGTATGGTGAGGTGGTTGACATTGAGTTCAGGGTATGGGAGGGGACTGAGCTCAGGACAGGCGATGTGGACATCCAGTTGAGACTGTTTGGAATGGAGAATACAGGAAAGGCTAGGGACTGGCTGGTGGCATTGAAGTGGGGCCTGGTGGAGTGCAAGGTTTCGAGAGTGAAGGGGTCAGAGGAAGAGGAGGAGGACCTACTAGAGGCACTTGAGGACCTAGCTGGGGCCGTGGAGAGGAGGCAAAGGGCTTGGAGGGCTTATGAGGCTAGGATGGTAGTGGAGGTGATCGAGAGCAAAAAGGTGCAAATGGACAAGGTACTTTGGGAGAAGGTGAAGGGGAGACAGCTGCAGAAGGATTTTTTGGCCAGTTTGGATGGGGGTCAAAGGGCCAGGGCTACAGAGGAGGGCATGGGAGCGAGTGCTAGCATCTGGGTGGAGGTGGTGCAGCAAGGGAGGAAGACGAAGGAGAGTGGGGGACAGGGACAGGAGGAGGCTGTAGTGGACACAGCAATGGTGGAAGATAATCAGATCCAGTATGATGTTCCCGAGGTGGGAGAGGGGGAGCTGGAGGATGTGTCTGAGGATAGTTGGGATGAGTCTGTGCGAACTGAGGAGAGGAAGGAAGGGGAGGTGGATTTGGCACAGGCAGCAGAGGTAGTTGGAGGGGAGAAGTGGCTATTGAGGGCACTGCAAAATGTGGTGGCCGAGGAACTGGGTGAGATCGACTTCTGGGTGATCAGTGAGGAATTCTGGGGATGAGTGCTGTGAGGGGAGGAGGTTGTGAGAAAGTTGAGAGATGAAATGATGGCAGCTCTTCTGGAGGTGGAGGAGTATGAGATCACTGAGGCAAGGGAGGCAATGCTCTTGGGAATCACTAATGAAAGGATAGCTTATCTGTGGGGGCCATAGAAGGGACTGGAAAAGTGGCAGATGGTGTGCGAGGAGCATCGGGCGTCAATGGAGATGGTGGATGGTGAGGACTGTGCAGAATTGTTGGCAGCTCTGGAAGAACAGCAAAATGTGGAAGATGAGATTGTGGCAGAATGGAACCTGGATCTGGCTGGAGAGGAAGTGAGCATGGAATTATAGATGTGGAGATTTCAACATTATCAAATAATTCACTATGAATAGTACAACCAACATTTTTTCTTTGAATGTCAATGGGCTTAGGGGGACTGAGAGGCGACATATGATTTTTGGATGGCTGAAGAAACTGGAGGCAGATATCTTCTTACTTCAAGATGTATGGTGTGAGGGAGAGGAAGATGGACTGGAATGGATAAGAGAGTGGGGTGGGGAGGCAGTTTGGCAGGGTAAAGTGGGAATCCTGGTTAGGAAGGGGAAAGGGGACATTGCGGACACTGGACATTGGAGTAGTAGATTAGTGTAGGGGACATGGCGGAGGCCTGGATGGAACTCAATTGTGGTGGGATCTTGTTACTGCCCAGCTGAGAGAGGGACCTGAGTGGCATGGATTGGAGATCTGTAAGATTCTGGGCTCTTGGTTGAGGCTGGGGTGGACTGTCTGGGGGGTGATTTTAATATGATACGGGAGAGTAGACTGGACAGAACTGATGGGGGACAGGGTATAGTAGGAAGGAGTGGGGGATTGGAGGACTGGGAAGAGGTGGAACAGCTCAGCTCACTGGTGGATGCCATGCGACTTCAGGATGGGGATTGACATCTATATATGTATCCACTGGGTGGGAGGGCTGGGTACTAGGATTGATTGGGTTCTGACTGCGGAGTATTGGGGACATACAGTTTGAGAGATGATGGAGGTCGAGTGGTGCCCTTGGTCAGATCACTGGGGTATTCGGGGAGGTGGGAGGTTTGGAGGGAATGGAGAGGGGCCAGGGCATTGGTGTCTGAACTCTTCACTGTTGGATGAGATGGATCTGTGGAATGAGTGGGTGGCAGAGGTACGATCCAAGGTTAATAATTGGAGGTGAGCAGGGATGAGGATTGGAGATAGGTGGCATAGACTGAAATCCAAAGCTCAGAGGTACTGAGGGGAAGTGGGGAAGGAGTGGGGTGTACAGCAGAGGAGATGGGTCTGATGGGTATCTAGGAGACTAGAAAGACTACTTCTGAATTGGGCTGGGCTATTGGAGGAGGAGGAGGTATTGGACTGGAAGGCTAAGTGGGCTAAGTTGGAAGTAGTGGAACTGCAGGATTTGCTGAGGCAGGAGGAAGTGGTGCAGGCTCAGGCTATGGTGGCCAGGTTAAGGTGGCAAGGATTGGAAGAAGGAGAATGACCTATGAGGCTTTTGTCCCATCTCCTTCATACTAGGGGAGTAAGACACCGGTGGGAAGGAGTCCTTAATGATGAGGGAGAGATGGTGCTAGGTGTGCAAGAGATCCTTGACCAGCTGAGCACCCGCTGGAGTAACCTCTGGAGTGAAGAGGAGGGAGGGGAGGTGGCGCAGGACATTGAGCAGCATCTGGAAGATTAGCACCCGAATCCGGCAGCAGGGTTGGGGGATCTTGGCCAACCAGTTTTGAGCAAGGAGATCCTTCAAGTTCTGGCATCAACAATCCTAAGAATGGTGCCTGGGGAGGATGGTCTGCCTTGGGACTTTTGGAAACATATGGCATGAGGCTCTGGAGAAGATGTCGCTGATGTGTGATGCAGTCATCAGTACTGGGGAGTGGATTGGAGGGCAGCAGTTGGGGCTGGTTTCTCTGCTGTATAAGGACAAAGGGCATAAGGAGGACTGGAAAAATTGGAGGCCAATTATGCTGCTGGATATGGACCACAAGTTGGTCACCAAAATCCTGGTGGCAAGGTTACAGGGGGGGGTACAACAGGTGATAGGGAAGGAGCAGCGAGGCTTTGTTGGAGGCCAACTGATCCGAGATGGCATGACATGGGTTCACAGTATCATTGAAGGCACCAGGGCTGCAGAGGTGGATGGCTGTTTGGTATTTCTGGACCAGGAGAAGGCCTATGATAGGGTGTGGAGAGTATGGTTGGAGAAGGTACTGAAGAAAATTGGGGTACCAGTGGGCATGTGTCAGTCACTTATTAGATTGCTGGAGGGGAGTAGGGCTGCGATTCTGATGAATAGTCACAGGGGGGCTTCTTTCCCCTTGGGGAGGGGAGTGTCTCAGGGGGATCTGCTGTCACCTATCCTTTATGTCTTTGCCCTGGAGCCATTGTTGGATCGGATCCGGTGCAGAGTTTGTGGACTGAATATTTTGGGGGTCAATTGGAAGGTAGGGGCCTTTGCAGATGATATGGTGGTGGGGTTGAGCTTGGTGGCAGATGTGGCTATGCTCAAGGAGATAGTCGAGTGGTATGAGAGATGCTCTGGGGTGAAACTCAACTGGTACAAGTGTGAGACAATGGTCCTTGGGGAAGGAGTTATAGGGGGGGACATCATTGGAACAATTGTCCTGGTGGGAGGAGTGGTATGGTACTTGGGTATCTATTTCTTAGTATATGGCTCTCTACTTCCCAAGGAGTGGTGGGAGCATAAGCTGGTAGAATGGGGGAAAGTACTGACGAGTTGGGGTGGTAGACAGGTATTGCTGGCGGGAAGGGTAACTGTTCTGAATGTGTATTGGATGCCAAAGCTTTGGTATCTGGGCTACCATTTGGATTTCCCTAAGTGGGTAGTCAAAAAGCTTCTCAAGATGGCCCGCTCTTGGCTCTGGGCTGGATGCTGGAGTCAGATTGGTTGGGAGGTATTAGCACTTCCTGTGGATCATGGAGGCTTTGGCCTGGTGGACTTTTCCAAGAGGCTACTCTGCTTGAGGGCGTGGTAGATGAAGAGGGCTAGTGAGTTGAGAGGAGGAGAATGGGTGCCCCTTATACAGTATTTGTGGGAGACAAGGGTGTCGCCTAGGGGTGGCTCAGGTGATCTACTGTCCTTGGTGGCCTTGGATAGTAGCCAGAGGATGCGATACAAAGGATTCTGGTGGGGAGTGGTGGATGGGGCCCACCATATTGGGATCTATTGGCAAGGTATTGAAGGGGATGAGGACTGGGGTCCGGAGATGTGGAGGTGGGACAGGCTCTTATTGGGAGGGAATTTGGTCGAGGACTTCCACTTAGAGGAGGATATGGAGTGCCTTAGGGGCCTGGGGCAGGACCTTTGGCCAGAGGCCTGGCAAGGGGCTGGGATTGGGGAGAGGTGGGACTAGGCAGGTATATGGTCTTGGTTCAAGGTTGTATCGAGGTAGCTTCCGCCAAAATTCTGGGTAGTATGGTAGAGGCTGTTGCATCGGAATGTGATGCTAAACTTTAGGTCTGGACATCTGGTGGATGGTGGGGTCTTTGACTGTGAGGAGTGTCATAATGTAAGGCAGGAGGGAGGGGTGGTACAGACTCCTGAACATTGGCTGGGAGAGTGCAAGAGTATGGAGAATTTTTGGAAGATTGTTGGGGCAAGGCTGGGAGTGTCTGCGCTGAACCCTGAGGTGGGTGGGCAGTGGGTGGCACTGCAGTCAAGGCTGGTGGGGGGGGTGGGGAATGAGTGACTGATGGTTGGCTGGGTCATCATGCTATGGGTGGGGCTCGCAGAACACTGGCAGAGTACATTTGAGGAGGGCCCCTGGAGGTCAGTGAGACTGAGGATGGTGAGGTGGGAGGAGCTGATGCTAGAGCTCTTCAAAGCATGGTGGATTGGGTGGGGCCCCAAGGGGGGGAAACATAAGGGACTAGTAAGGAGGATTGTAGCGAAGAGTGGTGGTAGGGTTGTAGTGATAGTGGATGGGGTGTCATTTGTAGGAACTGGAGAAGGGGGGGGGGCCT
>RBNI01003814.1:0-15149 GCA_003990745.1 Jimgerdemannia flammicorona
AAAAAAAAAAAAAAAAAAAAAATCAGTATCTATATAAAAAGTATAGATAAATATACCCTAAAGACCCCAGTTTATGTCAACTGCCTTAAGAAATACTTACTTCTATATAATAGTTCAGAGAATTGACCAGTACCTCTAGACTCCACCTTTCTCTTGTACAATTCACATTACACTAACTTCAAGTAATGGTTTTTAATATAACTCAGAGAAAAGATACTATAAAAATATCATTGAGCAAGAGTTCTGATGGGCATACCAGGTCAGGTGGACCTGGGGCATTCAGCTGGCAGAATGTGGGGAGAGGTTATGGACTGAAGATAGGGGTCTTTAGAGGATTGAAGGATAGAGAGAGATCTGGCAAAGGACCAGTGTCAGGTGGAAGTGGGAGAAGACCTGGTCCCCCTAGCTTTGTAGACAAGGTGAAGGAGAGTGGATGGCTGGTTGGAGCTAGGACTGGTGCTGCTGAGGGGAAGGACAAGACCAGCATCAGTAGGGAGAGTGGTACCCAGGCAAGGGATATAAGTATAGGGGCTGGAGGTGCTGTAGCTGGGGGTTGAACTGCTGATAGGAATGTGATGGGAAATCAGGAAAAAAAAAGAGATGTGATAGCTGATGGCAAGTTGGGGCAGAGGTTCCCAATGCAGAAGGGGGACTTGGCAGATGGTGTGATGGGGCTGGCAGTGGTACTATTACTCAAGAAATCAATCTCAGAGTTTGTGGCTACTTTGTACTTCTGGGGCTTAGTAGTAATGGTAAGAATGGTCCTGGGGCTTATCTCAAAGCAAGTGGCTGGAGTTACTTCAGTGAAGTTCCTGAAGGGTCTAGTGGGGGTTGAGGTGGGCTTTGAGGAGGCAGGCCCACTGGATGAGACTCTGAAGACTGGAGTGGTAGTTGGGGAAGTAGTGGTCTCTATGATATACTGTCTTAGGTGAGACCCCAGAGTAGTTCAGCTACTAGTGAAGGGGGTGCCTATAGTAATGGTAGTTGAGATAAGGAGGAGGGTTGAGAAGATGATAGCAGAGTATGGTGATATAGTTGATATTGGTTTTCAGATATAAGAAGGGACCACTATCAGGACTAGCGATATTGACATCAGGATTTGGCTGACAGGGAAGGAGGCTACTGGAAAGACAAGTGACTGGCTGATAGTGATGCTATGGGGGGCTTTCATCTGTTGGGTGTCAAGGATAAAAGGGAGTGAGAAGGAGGAGGAGGAGGATCTATTGAAGGCTTTGGAAGAGATGAGTGGAGCTATTGAGTAGAGAGCAGAGGCCTGGAAGAGATATATGGAGTTGACACATTTGAATATTGTGGAAGGTAAACATATCTATATAGACAGGAGGTAGTAGGAAAGGGCTCAGGGGTGTAAGAGACAGAGAGAGCTATTGGCAAGTATGGAAGAGAGAGTGAAGAAGAATGATAGTGGTATTGAGGAGGCTGGGAGTGCAGAGGTGAGTGTCTGGGCCAGTAAGAGAGGATAAGTGGTAGAGAGGGTTCTGGAGAAGGCTGGGAAGATGCCACAGGTGGACCCATTTGAGGATGGTACATTTGAAGTCTGGGAACCTGTCATGGAGAATACTCCCCCTCTGATCAGATGAGATCCTGTTATTAAGAGCAGGGCAGAGGAGGATGTACTGATGTGTGGTACCAAGTAGGTCTACTTTGAAGTCTCAGATTTGGTGAAAGGGGGACAGATGGTGGTAGTTAGTGAGGATGAGCTGGTGGATATACCAGAGGAGGGGTGGAATGAGACTGTGAGTGTAGAAGCTGACACCATAATGCTGGATACAGGAAGGCCAGTGACTCTGAAGAGGAAAGAAGTAGGTAATCTATTATAGATATATCAGATAATAAACAACTTCACAGCTGAAGAATTGGGGGAAGTGAACCTGAGGGTGATGAGTGAGGAGTACTGGATGTGGATTCTGTGGGGGGATAGTGTGGTGGAGACACTAAAGGTGGAGGTACTTGCAATTTTCCTGGAGAAGGAGGGGTATGAGGTGGATAAGGAGAGGGAGGCTGAGCTAGCAGTTGCTGCTAGTGAGCAGGCTGCTTACTGTTAGACAGAGAGGCATAGTTTGCAACTTTGGTAGGAGGCCTACCTGGAGTATCATGAGAAATTTGAGGAAAAGGAGGATGGTGAGATGGTGGAACTTCTGGAGAGATTGGAGGCAAAGAAAGCTGAAGAGGAGGGGCTGGCAGTAGAGCATAACTTGAACTTGGCACAGGAGAGGTGGGATACAGATTTGTAGAGAATAAGTAGGACCTTACTTCTAAACACTATTTCCTATAAACAGTACAACTAACATTTTCTTGCTGAATGTAAATGGGTTATGGGAATCTGGATGGTACAAGAATATTTTCACTTGGCTTAAAGGATTGGAGGCTGATCTCTTTTTGCTGCAGGATGTACATTGTGAAGATGAGAATGACTATGTGAAATAGATTAGAGAATGAGGAGGGGCTATAGCATAGATGGACAAGGTGGCGATTTTGATATGAAGTAGTAAAGGGGATTTAGGGGGTATCAGGAGCTGGGGAGACCATTTGGTATGGGGAGAATGGAATTGACCTGGGTGGGAGCCAGTGAAAGTTGGCTCTTACTACTACCCTATAGCTAGGGGTGAGAGGATTATATAGATTAAGGGGCTTTTGGAGGAGGGTGTGCTCTTGAAGAATGGCATCAATGTGCTGAGAGGTGACTTTAATATAGTGTGGAATCTGGAGTTGGATAGAACAGTTGGAGAAAGGAGTACAGGTGGAAGGAGTGGTGGGCTGGATGCTTGGGAGGAGGTTGAGAACCTTAGCTCTTTAAGAGATGTGGGCCATATGGGGTGGAGTGAAAAGAGAATCTATACACACTAGGTGAATGGCCTTGGGACAAGGATAGATTGGATTCTGACAGCCAAATACTGGAGTATAGATGTCTAGAGGACTCTAGAGGTGAAGTGGTACCTATGGTCTGATCACTGGGACCTGTTGGGGCAGGGGCAGTTTGGGGGGAGTGGAGGTGGACCTGGACATTAGTACTTTAACTCCTCCCTGCTAGCTGAGAAGGTTTTGTGGGACTTATGGATGGAGGACATATAAGTGAAGATTGCCAGCTGGATACACAAGGGTTTGCCAGTGGGTGTCCAATGGATGAAGTTGAAAGAGACTGCACAGATTTACTAGGGAGAGGCTGGTAGAGAGGCAGGGAAGCAGAGAAGGAAAAGAGCAAGATATGCTTCCAATCAGTTGGTTAGACTGCAGATGGAATGGGCAGATTTGTTAAATGCTGGAGTGGTTGATGATTGGAGGTTAGAGTATGTAAAATTGGAGGTGATAGAGCTGCAACAGGTGCTGAGAGAGGAGGAGGAGATCTGTATGAAAAAGATAGCAGCCAGGCTGAGGTGGCAGAGACTTGAGGAGGGGGAGAGGCCTTCTAGGTACTTATCATAGCTCCTCCAGGCCAGGAGGGTATAGCATCGATGGGATGGGGTCCTGGATGCAGAGGGGAAAATGATGCATAGTATGCAACAGATCTTGAAAGTACTGAAGGAGAGGTGGAGGTGTCTGTAGAGTAAGGAGAAAGGGGGTGAGGGTGAGGAGGCCATTGGAGAAATACTAGAGGAATAAGAACCACTGCAAGTAGAGGGCCTTGGTGACTTGATCCTTTTAGTCCAAGAGGAGGAGATCTAAAGAGTCCTTGCAGTCACTAAGCTTGAGATGGTAACAGGAGAGAATGGGTTACCTTGGGACTTTTGAAAGAAGATGGTAAAGGTTCCTGGAGTTTTAGGAGAGATAGCAGCCCTCTGTAATCATGTTCTTCTAAATGGTGAGTGGGTTGGAGAGCAGGACTTGAGATTGGTGGTCCTGTTGTACAAAGATAAGGAGAGGAGAGAGGACTGGAAGAACTGGAGACTGATCATGCTTCTGGATATAGACAGGAAGATAGTAACCAAGATGATTGTTGTAAGGCTACAGAAGGTTGCCCAACAGGTATTGGGTGAGGAGCAGCAGAGCTTTGTTGGCAGCAGGCTTATCAGAAATAAGACAGCCTGAGTTCATAGCATTATTGAAGAAGCATGGGCCTGTGGATTGGATGGAAGACTGGTCTTTCAGAATCAGGAGAAGGTCTATGACCATGTCCAGCAGGTGTGGCTGGGCAAGGTACTGAATAGAATCAGTATTCCTCTATGATTTTGAGTTTCTATATTGAATCTGTTGGTGGGCAGTAGGGTAGCACTGATGTGTAATGGCCACTGGGGTCTGGCATTCCTCTTGGAAAGAGGATTTTCTCAGAGTGATCCACTGTCTCCTATCCTTTATACTCTTTCTTTAGAATCTTTAATAGATAGGATATGACAGAAGGTGGTAGAGCTCTCTGTATATAGTGTGGTGTGGAAGGTAGGGGCTTTTGCAGATGATATGGTAGTTGGACTTAGCTCAGTGGCAGATGTTGAGATACTTAAGGAGATGGTTGAATGGTATGAGGCACACTATAGAGCAAAACTCAACTAATATAAGTATGAGATGATGGTGCTGGGGAATAGACTTGTGGGAGGGGACATTATTGAAACAATTGTCTCTATAGGAGAGGCAGTGAGATATTTGGGCATCTTCCTTTCAGTATATGGTTCTGTCTTACCATGGTTGTAGTGAGAAAGGAGGGTGGCCATCTGGGGGGAGGCTCTACAAGGTTGGAGAGGTCACCACATCTCCCTAGCAGACCAGGTTTCAATCCTGAATGTCTACTGGTTCCCTAAGCTGTGGTATGTTATATATCATTTGGACTTTCTAGCTTGGGTGGTGAAGAGACTGATGAAGCTGGCTAGAGACTAGATTTGAGCAGAGAGGTGGTCTCAGATAAGTTGGAACACTCTGGCAACACCAGTGGTTTAGAGAGAGCTAGGCCTAGTGGACTTTTCTAAGAGGCTGCACTGCCTGCAAGCATAGTGATTGAAAAGGGCTGTTGATTTGCAGGAATGGGATTAGGTGCCACTGATGCAGAAGATGTGGAAGATGAGGTTCTCCCCATGAGGGTTCTCAGGTGATTTGCTCTCTCTGGTGGATCTGGATGGAAGCCAATAGCTAAGATATAAGGGCTTTTGGTGAGAGGTGGTGGATGGAGCATACTGAATTGGCCTATGCTGGTGAAGCAATGAGGGAGAGATACTGTGGGGCCCAGCTATATAGCAATGAGACAGACTGCTTCTGGGGGGTATTCTACTTACTGAGTTTGATATTAGTGATGGAGTAGAGTATCAGTGGGGTCTTGGCTAGGACCTTTGGTCAAGTAGTTGGCAGGCAGTAAGGATTGATGAGGAGTGGGACTAGGCAGAAGTCTGGTCATAGAGTGCTGAGATGTGGAGGTAGCTTCCTCCTAAGTTCTGGGTAGTATAGTGGCAGATACTATAGAGGAATATCATATTGAATTTTTGTACTGGGTATCTGGTGGATAGTGGCTGATTAGATTGTGAGGAGTATTATAATGTAGGGCAAGTTGGGGGTTTTGTACAGATGCCAGAACATTGGTTGAGAGAGTGTGAGGTTCTGAGGGACTTTTGGATAGTGGTAGATGACTGGCTGGGGGTAGAGAGGAGGCTGGATGAAGAGAGAGGTTGCTGGGAGGATTTGAGATCTTGGTTAGTAGGTGATATAAGTAATAGTTGGCTCACTATAGAGTGGGTTTTAGCAGTATGAGTAGGGCTGGCTGGACATTGGCTCTTTGTTTTTGAAGAGAGGTGATAGATAGGTATACAGAAGAAGTTATTAAGATGAGAGGGGTTGATGGGAGATTTGCTGACTGAGTGGTGGATTGGTTGGGGTCTCCAGAGTGGGTAACATCACTATCTAGTAGAAGAGATCTGTGAATGGAGTGATGGGTGGATAGAGATAGTGAATGATAAAGTTATCTTTCATTATATAAGAGTGGGGAGAGGGGAGAGGGGGGGTCTCTAGGGAGATTGGATAGGGGTGGGAACAGTGTATTTATAGTAGATAAATGGGTGTGTAAATAAAGGATAGAGTCCAAGTAACTATAAAAAAAAAAAAAAAAAAAAAAAAAAAAAAAAAAAAAAAGTACCTCCAGACTCTCATTCTCAGCTCTTTCTAAGCTCTATCTATCTCTTTGTCTCAGTTTTATCAACTTGAAGGAACTCTAATACAATTGATCCAAAAGTACTAAAAAAATCTTATCATTATTCAGAAGTTACTATCTGCAGACCTTCTATAATATCAGATAACTATTATAAGAATAACCATATATAGGAAGACTACTTATATATATAACCCACTAAGAAGTCCAAACTGTAAAAAGACTTTATACTTTATATAAATAAAATATAAGAGCCTTAATATAAGTCTATTTTTACCTGACTAATATCTATTAGATAAATGAGACAATCTTTCAGAGTATACTCTAACAAGTGGACATCCTATTTTCTGAGAAATAGTCTGAAATTAGATAGAGTAATCTAGATATAAAAGAAGATAATAATATAGGTATAGATGCAGAAGATGTCTATAGATATTGAAATAATAACTAAAGAATAGTCTGAGGACAGTTCTTCTTTTAGTAAAGCTGATATAATATATAAATAATATAATATAACCAAGTTATTAGTATAGTTACTCTATTATTATAGAAATTATATAAATAACCTAAATAGCTAAAGATAGTAAATATCTACTAAATAGTAAATATCTATCTCCCTTTCCTTCCTTCTATAAATAGCAATTTATAGTTAGCTATATAGTAATTAAATAGTAATCAATTTGTATAAAATACTTCAGAGATAAGAGTAAATAAACTTTAGTCCAAAAAGTTCAAAAGTAAAAGTCAAGTCTGCCTACTATACTTTGAGGAAAATACTCACTTTAAAGCTACTACTAGAAGATTGTGAGCTTACTTTCCACTATGGTCTACTTTTTAATATAAAGTCTAAGTTTGCTACCAAGTTTGAATAAAGAACTTTACCACTATTTGAAGAGAAACTCACTGCTTAAAGAGAAATTCACTATCTTACCACAGAGCTAGTCTATTTGATATAACTTTGTAATAAACTCACATTTGTATAAATGAAGTCAGTCTTTAATATAATATTGTTTAAGAAGTCTACTATTTTTAAGAGAAGTTTGCTGATTTAGGAGAATCTATACTATCTGAGTTATCTGGGTTATTATTTAAGAAGTCTACCAATCTAGGAAAATTTATATTATTCAAATTATCTACTAATCTGCTACTTATTAAGAAATATCACCAATTATCTATATTATACTAGTGATCATTATATAGAAATTATATACTTTTAAAAATAAGATCATTATATAGAAATTACATATTATTATATAGTGATTGCTGAGTCTTTCAAATATGTCAAATTCTCTCCAAGGTATATCTCTTAGACTAACTATAAGTTTGTTATAAACAAGTTCTTATTGGAGTGTCTTCTCAAGGTCTTATAGTTTTCAAACTTCTTATCTTTAAACTGTCTTGTTATCTCTTAGATTGCTTATATAGAATTGAGAGTAAGTAAACTTGACTGACTTTATTTTAGAGGAAATAAAAGGGATATTTATATAAAATATAATTCAATAGTTGCTAAGTTATAAAGCTAAATATAAATTCTAATAATCAAATAAAATACTGGAATACAGAAAACTATTTGTAAGTACAAGTTTAAGTGTTTGTACAAATAGTTATATAGGTTTAGAATACTAGTAGAATTTCAGTAGTATATGAAAAAGATACCAGAAGAATTCTGAGTTACATAAGATCAGAATACCAGAAGAATTATAGTTACACAAAAAATGATACTGGTAGAATCTGGTATTACTAAGAACTTAAAGCAGAATATTCAGGACTATAATAATTTCATAGTTATATTTAGTCTTAGTACATTTTCATATCTTTTAGTTAGTCTTTTCTTGTTATTTCTTAGACATTCTACTATGTTCTGTCACCTTCTACTTGCTTAGAAACCTTCTCTCAGTACCTAGATACTACTAGAACATTCTTATCTTTCCTTGATACTAAGTATCTTATCTTATGTAGCTAGTCATGGAACCTTTTGGAACATTGTAGAATAGTATTAGTCAGCTTTGCTGAGAACCTATTTCTTGGCATTTCTCTTTCTTTCCAAGATCCTTCCAGATCTTTCTTTCATATTATGTATAAATATCCTTATTCTCTACTTGAATAAAGCTCAGAATATTTTCTCCCAGAAATTCTTCAAGAATACTTGAATCTTTAAGTATCTCTTTGAGCTACTTTAGGCTAACTAGAACTTCCATATTTAGCTGCTTTCTCTTAAAGAAACTAGAACTATTACACTTGGTAGCAGCAGTGTCATTATACCTTGCCTTATTAAGAAACCTCACATAAATTTGGAAACCAGTCACAACTAGTCACATAAACCCAAAATGAGTCAGTCTACCAGCCAGATCTCTCTGCTATAGAAGAAGTAGGAGGATTGTAGCTCAATATAGAAGATATAATCAATGCCATGGTCCATCAAATCTAAGAACTTTAAGTATAACTAGAATAGCAGAAAACACAAACTGTGGATACATCATATCCTGCTATAGTACTAGTCAGTTTCAAGTTACTCAAGCCAGATACCTTTGACAGCCATTGAGGAGGACTATCTATAGATGCATAGATCTTCCAGTTGAACTAATACTTTGAGCTTACAAGAATGAAAGATGATATGCAAGTTCAATTTGCTACCATACTTCTCTGAGGAAATGCAGCCATCTAGTGGTACAATCATATCATAGTTACATCTATATACTCATATACATGAATCAGAGATTGGGAAGCTTTCAAGAGAGCCCTTCATAAGCAGTTTAAGCCTGCTAATATCACTAAGCTAGCCAGAGACAAGCTAGTGAACATCAAGCAACTCAAGTCTATACAAAGCTACAATGCATAATTTCTGTCAATTCTACTCAAGCTACTAGTAATATCTGAGGATGAAAAGATAGACTGCTATATCCAAGGTCTAAAGGGAAACATATAAGTCAAGGTTGAGCTAGAAGAGCCCAAGAACCTTGATGAAGTCATGAGAATTACTGATAGGTTTAATGTTATTACCTTTGCAACTACTTTGAACCAGAACACCACAAGAAGAACTACTTTGAGAACCACCACAGAAACCAATCAAGGATAGTTGGCCCAGTACCAATAGACTTAGACACTATGAATAAAAAGAACACCAAGCTCACCTCTGAAGAAAAGGACCACCTGAAGAAATCTGGAGCCCGTTTCTTCTATTATCAAATAGGACACATTGTAATCAAATGTCCTAAGAAGACTAGCGAACCCTCAAGACCAGTCACCATGTTGTCCAAGGATACATCTATCAACCCCACCACTAGTCAACTTGAGCTTAAGATTAAGAAGCTTCATCCAAAGGCCCAGATCCCTCAATATCAAACAGAAGGAGCCATTGGTCTTGACCTACACTCAGTCAAACAAGTCACTATTCCAGCCAAGGGCCATACTTTGGTGCCTACTAGAATTACAGTTCAATGTTCTGAAGGACATTATACTAGAATTGTACTATAATCAGAACTCAGTGTCAAACATCATTTAGATGTAGGTACTGGTATCATTGATCCAGACTTTTGAGGATAAGTTCAAGTCTTGCTTGTCAACCAGAAGGATCAAGACTACACAGTTAAAGAAGGAGACTGAGTCACATAAATAATCCTAGAAAAAGCCAGTCAACTCAAGATTACAGAAGTCCAAGAACTCTCTGAAACTAAATGAGATCAAAAGGATTTTGGTAGCACTGATCAAGCAGCAAGTCTTAGTGAAAATTGAGCTCAAGCTATGCTTATTTCAAAGACCTAGTCAAAGGAAAAGAAGTTCAAGTACTCATAGACAGCAGAGCTACAGAGAACTTCATCAATCAGAATCTCATTGAAAGCCTCAAGATCCTCACCAAGCCTACATCCAAGAATAATAGTATAGTTACTGCAGATAGTACTCTGTACCCCATTGAGTCAATTGCTGCCAAACTGCCCATCAAGATTCAGAAATATTGGGAATGAGTAGACTTTGAGGTTGTACTACTAGGAGATCATGACCTGATCTTAGGAAAATCCTGGCTTATGAAACACAACCCAGACATTGATTGGTATAAGAATAAAGTCACCTTACTTCAAGATGGAGCCAATATTACAATCAAGACAGACAAGACTATGAGCAAGACCCAGATTGCAATACTGTCAGCTATATAGTACAAGAAAGTACTCAAGAAGGTAATGCATGTCTTTATTATAATGATCTGCCCCAAGAAATAAGACAAGAGACTATCAGTCAATGAAAGCATCAAGCTACTGCTAGAAGAATTCAAAGATGTCTTCCCAGACAAGCTACCTGGTCTATCACCTACACAAGAAGTTGATCATAAAATTAAACTGACCCCAGAAGCTATACTACCTAAAAAATACATATACTACATATTGCCACTCAAAATTGAAGCAGTCAAGAAGAAACTAGAAGAACTACTTGCATAAGGAGCCATCCAGTCAAGCAAATCTCCTTATGACTCACTAGTCTTATTCATCAAGAAGAAAGATGATACTCTGTGAATATATATAGACTATCATGTACTCAACAAACTCACTATCAAGAACTACTATCTGTTACTCTTAATTAATCAAATCTTTGATGCTCTCAAGAATGCCAAGTACTTCACCAAGTTAAACCTCATGTCAGGATACCACCAGATCCAAATCAAACCAGAAGACATTCCCAAGACTACATTCATGACTCCCTTTGGACTCTATGAATTTCTGGTCTTAGTATTTGGTCTCACCAATGTACCTGCTATATTCCAGACCCTGATGAACAAGATATTCAAGAACCAACTATTTATTTTCCTATTGGTATATCTTGACAACATCTTGATCTTTAGTGCAACTAAAGAAGAACACCTCAAACACATTTGAATAGTCCTGAAGATCCTGTGAAAACACAAGCTTTATACTAAGCTAAAGAAGTGTGAATTCTTTAAAGAACAAGTCAAATACCTTGGTCACATTATCTCTGCACAATGAATTCAAGTAGACCCATACAAGATAGAAGTAATTAAAGAATGGCCTATTCCATCAAACCTCACAGAACTCCAATCCTTCCTTGGTCTAGCTGGCTATTACTGCTACTTTGTCAGAAACTTCTCTGGTATTGCTGAACCACTAATCAACCTCATGAGGAAGGCCCTGCACTCAGACTACTATGTACTCTATACCTGAGACCTCTTCTGTCAACAAGCCTTTTAAGAACTCAAGAACTGCCTGACCTATGCTCTAGTCCTGCATAATGTAGATCAAGGCCTAAAATTTACAGTCACTACTGATGTGTTGAATTTTGCCATTAAAGTAGTTCTATTATAAGATGATGGTAAAGAACATCACCCTATTGCCTTTAAGTCTCATAAGCTGACCCCAGCTGAACAAAAGCTAGCTACTCATGAGAAGAAACTATTGGCAATAATATATATACTAGACTACTGGTGATACTATCTAGAAGGTGTTGTGTTTGATATCATTACTGATTATCAATCCTTCAAGTATATCAACACCCAATCTACTCTATCATATCTATAAGTCAAGTGGAGCCTCAAGCTTCAAACCTTCAATTTGGTGATCATCTATAAGCCTGGCAAGATACTTATAGTACCAGATACCTTATCAAGATACCCAGACCTTACCACAATCATACAAGTCACCTTGGTATCAGAATTCTTAGACCAAATCAGGCAAGCTTACAAAGAAGATACAGTTGTCACTAGAGTTTTCTTGAGCTCAAGGATATATATACTATTGAGAAAACCCTGATCTATCATCAAGATTAAGTCTATCTATCTGAAAACATGAACCTATACTATAAGTATTTGTAAGAACACTATAACTCCTCTCTTGCCAGTTATCTGAAAATTGAGAAGACTGTCAAGAACATCTAATACCACTACTATTGACCAAGCATAGTTAAAAAAATCAAGAACTATATTGCCAACTATAATCTATACTAGTATAATAAGTCTATCAACCAAGTACTAGCCAGTTTGCTACAACCATTATCAATTTCCACCAAGAAATTTGAGTAAGTTATTATAGACTTTGTAACTTAACTACTATGAACTCAATCTGGTGCTTATGTTATTATTGTATTTGTCAATCATCTGACAAAGACTATGGTTGCCAAACCAATCACTACCAATACTACTGCACTCAAGATTGCAAGAATCTTCTTCAAGTCTATCTTCTGTCACTATGGCCTACCATAAGTAATTGTCAGTGATCATGACTCCAAGTTCATCAGTCACTTCTGGCAAACTCTCTTTAAGATCCTGGAAACCCAATTAGTTATGTTTACTATCTTTCACTCACAAACTGATGGACAAACTAAGTACATGAACAGAACTCTAGAACAAATGCTAAGAAACTATATTTCTTATGAGTAAGATAATTATGACCACTATCTGACTTATGTAGAGTTTGTATATAATAACATCATCCAATCATCTACTGGTCTTTCTCCTTTTTGGTTACTCTATAATTAAGATCCCAAGACCCCTGTAAGTCTACTCTCTTTTAAGAAAAGCAGTCAAATATAAGTTCTTATTACTAAGAGCCTTATAGACAAAATGGATGAAATACTCAAAATTACCACTATGAATCTTCAGAAGGCTCAATAGTATCAAGTCAAGTATGCTGATAAGAAATACTATAATATTACTTATACTGTTAGAGATTAAGTCCTACTATCTATCAAAAATCTCAAGATATAATCTCAAGTTAACTACTCTTCAAACAAGTTTCAACCTAAGTATATTAGACCTTTTGAGATTACTGAACAAGTCTCTGTATCCTCCTACTATCTCAAGCTATCTGAAACCATGAGAGTACATCCAGCCTTTCATATGTCACATCTCAAGACCTAGAACCAGTCACTGCTCTACCTTGGTTAAATTCCTAAGCCATCTGTCCTCATGATTATTGAAGATCATATTGAGTATAAAGCTGATAAAATTCTTAACAAATGAATTTACTACTGCCATCCTGAATACCTAGTTAAGTAGATGAGTTGCTCTGAATATGATGCTACCTGGAAACTACTGGTCAACCTCAAGAACTCTCAAGATCTAGTTCAAGACTTTAAGGTAAAATATATTACTCAATTCCTACAGTGACTTTCTTAGATTATTGATGACCTATGGCAATAATCAGTACCTTATGCATTGGAAGTTTACTTTGAGACTCTGGAATCAGTAGAATATTTAATGAATAAGAAGCCCATAAAAATAAAGCTACTAGCTGGGTTTGAATCTCTTCTAGTTGGTTAGTCTAATAATAGATTCTCTGCCATATGAGAATAGCCAATCTCTACTAATACATTGATATAAGTTTGAGAAATTTTGGTTAAGTATATCTAGTCTTATATTATCTAAGAACTTAATAAGGATATTAGTTCTTAAGAAGAGAGAGATATAACAATTTTACAATTATATTTAACCTTAGTATATTTTTGCATCTTTTAGTTAGTCTTTTCTTATCATTTCTTGAACATTCTACTATATTCTGCCACCTTCTATTTGCTTAGAAATCTTCTCTTAATATCTAGATATTACTAGAACATTCTTGTCTTTTCTTGGCACTAAGTATCTTGTCTTAGCTAGTTATAGAACCTTTTGGAACATTATAGAACAGTATTAGTCAGCTTTGCTAAAAACTTATTTCTTGGCATTTTTCTTTCTTTTCAAAATTCTTCTAGATCTTTCTTTTAGATTATGTATAAATATTCTTATTCTCTACCTGAATAAAACTTAGAATATTTTTCTCTCAAAAATTTTTCAAGAACACTTGAACCTTTAAGTATCTCTCTGAGCTACTTTAGGTCAACTAGGACTTTCAGATTTAGCTGCTTTCTCTTTGAATTTCTTCTTACTGACTTCTTGAATATGAGTAACTTCTTTATTAAGTATAATAAATATGTTGAATATTTCTTAGATAGTTTTGTTATTGAGTTTGTCAAATTCTTCTTAGCTAATATAAGTTTTAGTCTACTTAGTAATAATTTTATTAACTTCTTTAGCTTAGTTCTGAGAAGTAGTCAGAGTAAAAATATTTTTTAATTATTACTAATAGTATTAGTGATATTGACTAAGTTATCTATATTCATAGTAGACTTCTTAAGAGAAGAATTACTTATGAGTGAGAGAAATTTTCTACTATTATCAAATTATAATAAAACTATATACTGATAGAATTAATATATTATAAATAATCAAGATAATTATCAGCTCTAAGTTCTAAATTCTTATAAAGAAGTACTAAGTTCCAATTATCTATTATAGTAGTATAGTCTAAGTATACTTTCAGGTTTTTATACTAGTGAGAGTATTGTACTTATATCTTAAGTTAATCAGACTCAGAATCATTAATAAGTTAGATCTGAGAGTTCTGATAAGAATATAGCTTTATTCTTATATTTAGAGAAAACAGAGCTGAGGTTATAATATACTCAGTACAGATATTTATATAGATTTGAGACTATAACTAAATATAATATATTAAATATATTTATATATAGTTATACTATATAGTATTTATGACTACTTATTGAAAATTTTATTAGAATTTCTATTGAAAATTCCAGTAGCTATTAGTATATAATAAACTATTACAATAATATTATATTTAAGACTAACTAGTACTTTATTTCTTTTACTTAACTACTAATAGTAATATCTAGAATAAATAGATAAAGATAAACTTTTATATATTTGTATATTTTTTATCTATTTTATTTTTATTTTTATTTTTTATAAAATATAGAATTTTGATCATCTTACTACTGAGAATAATCATATTGATGATAAATCTTTATGTAAATTTTCTATTATAGTATTATTATATTAAGTTATATAAAGAATGAGTTGTTTTATATAAATAAATATCAAATAAAAAAATATAAAGTTATAACTAAGATTAAAACTTACAGCAAGTTACTATTAGCTTATCAAAATACTTCTATACTTAAGTCAGAAGAATCTTTATAAACTATTCACAATCAATAAGTCAAAGATCTTAGAATATGATTACCACAATATATATTTTTTTAGTAATAAGTAGTTTTTTTTTTTTTTTTTTTT